>OU342631.1:61349685-61415629 GCA_910589415.1 Malachius bipustulatus | reverse complement strand
GCTTGGTGAACAGGATAGCCGCGCTCTTCTCCGCGTTCACCTCGATCCTCCACTTCGAGAACCAGTCCTCCAACTGGTCCAGGGCTTCCTGGAGGCGCCTGGTGGCAACCTCTGGGCTCCACGATCTGGTGAGGATTGCGGTGTCGTCGGCGTAGAGGGCTATCTCGGTGTTTGGCGTCCTGGGGATGTCTGAAACATACAAGCTATATAGTAGGGGGGAGAGCAGGGATCCTTGGGGGACCCCTGCCTCGAGTGTCTTCTCCGACGATCTGGTTTCTCCCAGCTTGGCTCGTGCTCTGCGGGCTCGCAGGTACGAGTGGAGGAGCTGAACCATCGAGCGCTCGAGTCCGGCGTTGAGGAGCTTAAAAATAAGTCCCTTGTGCCAGACTTTGTCGAAGGCCTTCGCCACGTCCAGGAACACTGCGCCCGTGACCTGGTTGCGGTTGAAGCCCTCGGTGGCGTGCTCGACGACTCTGAGGATCTGCTGGACCGTGGAGTGCTTCTCCCGGAAGCCGAACTGCTCTGGCTGGACCAGCTTCTTCTCCTTCACCGATGTCCTCAGTCTCGCCAGAATCACACCCTCCGCGATCTTTCCCACCGTGGAGATGAGGCTGATCGGGCGGTAGTTCTGGGGAAACGTGTGGTCCTTGCTCGGCTTCGGGATGAAGATGACGTCGGCGCGCTTCCACTCAGCGGGGAAGTGGTGGAGTCGGAGCATGGCGTTGTTGATGTTGACCAGCGCCATGGTCGCCTTCTTCGGGAGGTTTTTCAGCGCCAGGTTGCTGATCGCGTCCGGGCCGGGAGCCTTTCTGCTGCGCCTGGACCTGATGATTCCCTCGATTTCCTCCGGTGTCGTTGGGGTGATGACTTCGTTTGAGGGGGCCTGCAACAACCTGCTAACAGAACGGTTTACCTGGTCGATGAAGTCCAGGTCGGCGTTCTCGTAGTTGGGGCTGCATTGTCTCTCGAGTTGGTCGGCGAGAGTTTCCGCTTTGTCCTCGGGGGTGTATGCCAGGCCTTGGAGTCCGTGCAGAACGGGCATTGGCTTGCGGTCGGACCGCAATGCCTTTGCCATCCTCCACACGGTGTTGTCCTCGGTCGAGAGCGTCTCCAGTTTGGCCTGCCATTGCTCGTCCCTCAGCTCGGCGAGAGCTTGCTTGACCTCCTCGTTGAGACGGTTGGCTTCCCTCTTGTCGTCGGGGTTCATCGTAGTGCGGGCTCTGCGTCTGGCTCGGTGTTTGGCTCTGATCAGCTCCCTGATGCGAGTCGGTAGTCGGGGTTTGCGCTGTTGCTGCTGTCTCACCTTCGTCGCCGCCTCCAAGGAGGTTTGGATTTTCAGCGTCAGGTCCGCTACGGTGTCATCCAGCTGGTCTGTCGATTCGATCGGGCGAATCGGCCCCAGTGTCCGCCGTAGGTGATCTGTGAAGGCTGGCCAATCCGTGGTCCGCTGGATTTTGTCGGCGAGGGTTGGGTCCGCCTCCGCCCCTAGATGGAGCAGGAGCGGGTCGTGATTGGAGCTGAGCTCCGGCACGACGGTGAGATGTTGCGCCAGCGTGACGTCTTTGACGATGGCTATGTCGATGACGTCTGGTCGTCCAATCGGGCCGTAATGGGTCGGTTCGGGTGTTCCTAGAACAGAGAGGTGGTTAGCGTCCGCGAAGGAACGGATTACCTTACCTCTCGTGTTGGTGACTCTGCTGTGCCATGTTGGATGTTTGGCGTTGAAGTCACCGGCTAGGATTGTCGGGATGTCTGCGCTGAAGATGGCTTCGAGGTCCTCTGCGAGCACCGTTCTGCCTGGCCTGTTGTACGCTGCTGCGAGGCGCAGTTCGCCCGCGGTGGCAGTGCGTATGACAATGGCGTTGGCTTCCAGGTGGGTGGTTTGCGGTAGCGGGACGGAGTAGTGGTCTATGGACTTCTTGACGATGATCGCGGTCCCTCCTCCTCTCTCGTTGCTCCTGTCTCTGCGGTGGATCTCGAAGTTCCGAATCTTCAGGTTGCGATTTGGCTGGAGGTTTGTCTCGCACACGAGGGCGACGTCCACGTCGTGGCGGTTGAGGAATTCCTCAAACTCCAGTTTTCTCGGCAACAGCGTCGTGGCGTTCCAGACGGCGACTTGTAGAGATGTTGGTTTCCGTCTGGTGTCTGGCATTAGCGGCTCGGGGGTAGTCGCTTTTCCAGGGCCTTGACTGCTGCCTGAAGCTGCTGGATGCTCCTCAGCACTGCCTGAAGGATGCCGTCTGCGGGGGCCTCGTTGGTGGCTGGCGTCGTCGCTGGCTTTTTCGTCGTCGCGTGGCGCGCCTGGCGAGCGCCCGCTCCGCCTTTGACAGCATCTGCAAAACAGGGCTTACCTGCACGGGGGGCGTCGGTGTTTGCCTTCCTTTCGGTTGGCCTCTCCGCTGTCGGCTGCTTTTCGGCGGGCTTCGTCGTCGCCTGCGTGGATTTTTGCTTCCTGGAAGCGATGGTGGAGGCCTGTTGCGCCCCCGGCCTTGCGGGGCACCCCTTGTAATTCGCGGGGTGCGGTCCGCGGCACAGGGCACAGGTGGCCTTCTCCTCCTTCTTTCTGGGGCAGGGCCCGTTCTCGTGGTTGCCGGCGCAGGCCACGCAGACGCGGGGGGCGGTGCAGCGGCTGGCTGCATGTCCATAGCGCTGGCAACGGTGGCATTGGCCGACGCTGCTCTGCTTCCGCAGGGACTCGGTCCTCACGATGACGGAGTCAACGGTCCGCAGGTCCTTAAAGATCCTCGTCTCGGTGCGAGGCAGGTGAACCAGGACAAGCGGGGTCGCTTGCCTTTCACGTCCTCGTAGCATCCGGTGGGCTGCGACGGGATGGAAGCCCTGTTGTTTAAGGTCGTCAATGACAGTCTCGTTGGTGGTCGACAGCGGGACCCCTCGGATGACCACCTTGAGTACCTTCTCCTCCGGGAGCTGGTACGTGTGGTAGGCCCGTCTTGTTTCGTTGAGGAGCTTTATGGTGCCCCTGAAATCACTGGCTCGCTGGGGGTGGAGTCTGATGCCCTCTCGCGTCATTGAGGCCTTGAGGATGTTTAGTCCTCGGCGCCTCAACTCCGCCGAGAGCTGCGTCCAGCCCTGCGTGTCCCTCAGGATGATCGGCGGGATTTTTTCGCTTTTTTCGTCGCTGGGCGGTGGCTGCGAAATGTCATTTTGGGGGGGCGCTGTTTCATCAGGCGTCGCTTCCCTAGGTGGGGACCTGGAATGAGACCGTGAAATTTGGCTTACTGTTTTCCTCTGCCTTTTCAGCAGGGTAAAATCCTCCGTGTTCTCCTCCTCTGAAGGCAAGGAGTCGGTGGAGTGATGTCGCTTCTTGGTCGGTTCTGGAGATGTCTCCATCTCTTCTTCCGGTGTCGGTGGGGGCAAGGGTGTGTCAATCGACGATGGATTGCATAAGGCCAGTAGTTGCTCGTACTGGAGTACGATGGCCTGCCGGCTTGCGTACATCTCATCCATCCTCTTATCGATTTCCGCGATTTGTGCGGCAAGTCTCTCGATGGCCTCGGCCGAAGCCATGCTGGCCACTTGCGATGACCAGTCGGCTGCCGGTGAGTCGGTTGGTTGGCTCGGTGGATCTCTGCTCGCTTCGGTGGTGGTGGTTGGACTGACCTGACGCTCTGAAAAGAGCGGCAGGCTAGTGATGTGTCGGTTGGCTGCTAGCGGTGGCGCTGGCTGGCTCTGGTAGTTGCTGGCTCGCGTGGCTACTCTCTCCGCTGCTCTGGGTCGACTGAACGAAACGTGGAGCAGAGTTGGTGTTAAATATCGCTGCGTACGCGCAAGCAGCCGACCAATGGCGTGCCTCCTTTCCCCGGTAACCGGCCGTTCATTATATATAGCGGTGTTTGGGTAAATCGGCGTAGATTTTTAACGTTCGTCCTGCGAAGCGTGCACTGCTCCGATCTTCTGAAGCTTAAAGAATGGCGCGTACCAAGCAAACAGCCCGTAAATCGACCGGAGGCAAGGCCCCCAGGAAACAACTGGCAACCAAGGCGGCCAGAAAGAGCGCTCCCGCGACCGGCGGCGTCAAAAAACCCCATCGTTACAGGCCCGGTACCGTCGCTCTGCGAGAAATTCGCCGTTATCAGAAGAGCACCGAGCTTCTGATCCGCAAACTGCCCTTCCAGCGCCTCGTCAGGGAGATCGCACAAGATTTCAAGACCGATCTCCGATTCCAGTCTTCCGCCGTAATGGCTCTACAGGAGGCCAGCGAGGCTTACCTGGTCGGCCTCTTCGAGGACACCAACTTGTGCGCCATCCACGCCAAGCGCGTGACAATCATGCCCAAGGACATCCAGCTGGCCAGACGAATCCGCGGCGAACGCGCCTAAGTTCTTCTTCCGCCCCTCGGCCGTCGCCAATCGCGGCGACCGGTCAATCACCACCGGTTCTTTTCAGAACCACAAAATAGCGTAACCAGACTTTGATTACTTCTTGTTCGCTTGTACGTACACGCACGTAGGTGGGAAAAGTTACCCCGAACCTGCATTGAACCAAAAACAAAACGCACCTCGGCAGACAGATACCGGGGGGCATGCACGCGGATGTGTTCGATCGTCCCTAATTCCTGCGCCCAAAATCTTTTTAGTATTTTTTAATTAAAAAATACAATATTATTTTCTTTCGTCCTACCTGCTCTCGTTTATTTTATTCTCCCTAACCGTTGAGATCGAAACGACGACGCGTCGTCGACGATCGGATGATACCATAACGTCGTCATTTACCTCCCCTCTCACGCTCCCCTTTGGGGTTCTCGCAACGCTCCACCGACAAGGAACAATTATTATTATCGATAGCCGGCTCGCCGTGTTCGTGCGTATTACCTATTTTCATTTTAGAACCTAGTCTTTACGTCATTTTGCGGTCCTGAAAAGGACCAGTTTTATGTGGATTTTTCCCGCAGTACCGCACCGATACGGAGCACGGAAGGAGGACTGCAATCTTTAAGGCGCCTCCTCCTCACTTCTTGCGCTTCGGGGAGGCGGCGGCTTTCTTTGGAGTCTTTGCGACAGCTTTCGCAGACTTGGGCTTCGGAGCTTTCGGCTTCTTCGTCGGTCCGGCCTTGTTGGATTTTTTCGCTTTGGATGGACTTTTCGGTTTGGCGGCTGCCGCGGCGGGCTTGGAAACCTTTTTCGGTTTGGAGACGGCGGCGGACTTCTTCTCCTTCTTCGCCTTCGGAGACGCGGCTACGGATTTCTTAGAAGCCGCAGCAGCTTTCGGCTTGGCCGGTTTGGAGGCGGACGGCGATCTCTTCGACTTTGCGGAGGCCGCGGTCGTTTTCTTTTCACCGGAGACGGCAGACGAAGCCAGCTTAAAGGATCCGGACGCTCCTTTCCCTTTCGTCTGTACCAGAGATCCACCGGCGACGGCAGACTTGAGGTACTTCTTGATGAACGGCGCCACCTTCTCGGCGTCGACCTTGTAGTTGGCGGCGACGTACTTCTTAATCGCCTGCAGCGAAGAACCGCCGCGCTCCTTAAGGCCCTTGATCGCGTTGTTGACCATCTCTGATGTAGGAGGATGAGACGGCTTCGAGCGGGGATTCTTGACTTTCTTCTCCTTCTTAACTTTGGCAACGCCGCCCTCTGCCGCAGCACCGGAGGTGGCTGTTTGCTGTGCTGATACGTCGGCCATATCGATATCTCGTGATGAACGGAAGCGGGGTTGGTTCGAGTGAGCAAGTAAGTGATCGGGTACACTCTCGTCGTACGATTGACTCGGTCGCTGTTAGAACGGCACCTTTAAATCGTTTGTTGGTTTGACAACGAAAATTTTACGGAATTTGGTAGACCTCCTGGCGCTGAACCGAAGATGAAACGCGAGACGCTCGCAAAATACGCAGGCTGAATGTTCGACGGAAAGTTTCGTGTTGCACCGATTCGAAAAAGGGGCCCCCGCGACGTCGTCCTACACGGTCCGTCGGAGGCGATGACCCCGACCAAGGGTCGACACTTTGACCCGTCCGTTGATGCAGCCTCGTCATCGCGGGGTCTCGGATTCCGGCGAAAAAGCAATCGGTCACGGACACTCTCGACGACCGTCGTGACGTCTTTAATCTTTGGACGGGTGCGACGTCAAACGGGATCCATCGCGGAATGCGATTTTTGTTTCTCCTTAAAGCGCACTGTTTTACCTCTCTTTTCCGATCGAGAGCGGCTCGATCTGTCGCCCCGTTCGCCGGTTAAGGCGCCCCGAATCGGGCGACTCTTTTTCCGATGCGAACGGTTTCCGTCCTTCGTTTCTTGTTCGGCCGGGCAAAATTCGGGGAAAAACTGGACACACCGGACTCCAAAGTCGCACGTCCATAGGGGGGTGAGGCGACGGATGGCGCCCAAACAAGCCATACGACCGTGCGACTGCCCCGGGCGCCGATTGTTCGCTTGGGCGACGATTAAAAAATTAACGCGCACCTTCCTCCTCGCCTTTCGAACGTCGAGTACATTGCCGCTCGTCTTCGAAAAAAACGCATCACTTTGGGGAAAGGGGGGCGGGTGCGCCCGAACCATCGAAACGAGAGCGGTCTCGAATACATATCGGACGGGTTCACGTCCGGCGCAAGATCGCGTTATCGCTTGGGAAAAATTATAAACGCGCACTCGGGCCAGACGCGATAAGACGATGCCCGTCTTTCCAGGGCAGCGAAATTGCGGTCGCTGTTGACGAGTGCCGATGAGTAGGTAAACGGTAAATTGCTCTCCCAATGAGGCCATCCTAGAAAGCTCAGTACCCACAAGACGGGATTAATTTAAAAAAAGAAAACAAACCGTACCTATAATACAAGCTAATAATCAAACGGCGAAATGAAGGTGAACGAAAATCGCGAGGAAGGGAGAGGTTTTCGTCCGTCGGCGAAAAAATGAGAGAGGGCATTTTCTGTGCCGAAAATGTATATGTACTTTTTTTTAACACCTGCTTGGCGAATAAATCGCTTAACTATATTTCTCGTCCAACACCTCATAAGAGATAGGCGAGCAGACAAAAACGTAAAAACGTACCAACCATACCTACTTATTTACATACCTACCTACCTACCTACCTACCTACCTACCTACCTACCTACCTACCTACCTACCTACCTACCTACACCTATTATTTTAGAACTAACGGATTCATCATTTAAAATCAAACCGCCCACACGTATCTGATCCTTTTTTCCTTCTTCTGCTTTTCGATTTACATATTTCATAAGGTACATATATTTATAGGTAGGTACGTTTTTCTTTTTTTTTCTGATGAAAATGTTTTTTCATTAAACCGACCGAAATGAACGGTGCCTCAACGTCGAATGATTTTTTAAGTAACGTATAGGCAGCAGGTAAGTAGGTACCTACCTATATAGGTACCGTCCCATTTTCATGTGAAGGCGAGAGGCATCTTGCGAGCCTTATCAAAACTGTTCCACCATGTCAAACTAGAAATCGCATCAGTGGCGCGGCGCACTTAATACTAAATATTTTAAATGATAAGTGAGTAGGTATTTTAAATAAATACGATACGAGTTAACCAGCGTCACCACTTAGCTTTTACATGTTCGATGAACGGCGGAAATATTATTATCTGCCCTATATTTGATTTGTTGTTTTTTTCAACGCGGACACCGACTACACATTGTTGATATTGGACAACAAATATTTACGGATTCGGGGGTAGTATCTGCGCACTAATCAAGTCTCGCCAAACTCTCGGCTGCCTATCAAATTTATACGGCAGGTAGGTACCTACCTATTTTGCCAGTCTGTATTTTTACTGATGTTAAAATTGCGTTCGACGGAAAAAGTATTAAATTTCTTTAAATCCTTAGATTCGACCTGGTCACAGAAGTCTGGCATCCACGCGAGTGCATGCATCCAATCAAAAACAATAATAAGAAGCGTCCTTCATTGCGAGTGGTGCGAGCACAGACTAAGACTGGAACAGAACCATGTCCGTACTCCGATTGCCGACGTCAGTGCCTCCCGTCGCTACTCGCCAATAGATGCCGCTGCGATGCAGTTTGCTGCTTTCAACCCTCATCAATGAGATAATGAGATTTTTACACTTCATTTTCTAATGGATCTCATTCGGAAATTTTTTTTTCATTACGTCTATCGGTATCGCCGACGTCCGTTCTATCCGTTTATCTTCATAAACAAATGTCATCCGTTTACACCCCCCCCCCCCCCCCGCCCCGGCTATTGCCCCCCCCATTTCTCAAAGGAAAAAACAACAACAGCTAAAAACAAAACGAACACGTTTCGATTTCATTTCCATTCACTTACCTAGAAGGAGAGTATACCTAGCGTAATAATAGCGTAAAAATTAAATTGGGTCTTCAGGGTCGTAGAGTGCCTACTACAACCTAAAATTATTTATTTTGGACATATCAAAGTTTTTTTTTTGTTTTTTTTAATGGAATGAGAAGAGAAAATAAGATTGGCTTTTACAGTTGTTGGTGTTTAAATTCAGAAGTTTGTGAGTTATAAATAAGTGAAAATCGTCATTTTTGAAGTTCAAGGTCCTGTACAACGAAAACGGCTCAAGATAGAGAGAAACGGCTTACATGTCACTATTTTAACTTTTCATGCACTATCCTATGGTATAGAAACATTTGGACTTTCTTTGTGTGTTTTTTTTTTTATTTGGCGACGCGTGGAAAAATCTCGAATTTTTCCAAATTTTTTATCACCCTGTATAAACATTTTATCTACATCATAGGATAGTACATGAAAAGGGGTCAGGCCAGGTCAGGTCAGGCCAGGTCAGGTCTACATCATAGGATAGTACATGAAAAGTTAAAATAGGGACATGTAAGCCGTTTCTCTCTATCTTGAGCCGTTTTCGTTGTACAGGGCCTTGAACTTCAAAAATGACGATTTTAGTGCAGTTCCCGATCGGAAACATCTCACGGTGCAGTCCCCACCAGCTGAAGTACCGGTGCAGTTCCCGATCGAAAATATCTCACAATATCTCACGGTGCAGTCCCTGTCAGCTGAAGTACCAAAAATTAGACATTTCAATTTTCCAGTTAGTTTTTCACCGCATTTCACCGTACTTTTTGAAAAATAAATTTTTTTTTAAATTTTGTTGCCGATTGCATCACAACTTTGTCCATTTAAGCGACTCCGTATCTGGCAAAATAATAAAAGCTTCCATAATCGCTCATAATAATACTAATAATAAAAAATATTATTATAATAATATAGGTAGGTAGGTTGTTCTTAATTTGATTTCCCTTCATCTTTTTCCATAATTTCTTCTATTGCAGTCTGCTCCTACCGTGCAGGTTTCTTTCTCTAGTATCGAATTCTGTTTTCCGGCTTGAAACGGCTGTTAGCGGGGACACGCGCGATACGGAACGCCGCCGCTAGATGGACGCACCTACACCATCAGTTCATTTAATAACGATACGTCTGATATCGCCCAAGAATACACACCTCTACATTATTATCCAGCACGGCGTTGCCGGTCTATACGAGTTCAATAATAATAATTATACACTAGATCTGGTACCCACCATTTAAATCGGTTTTTGTACGCAAAAAAGCAGGCAGGTACTGATAAATAGGTATTTAATTATTAATTTCGGCGATCAAACAAATAAGCGCTCACGCTTGCGGAACTTGAGAAAATGAATTTCCCCACCTAAACGAAGCTTGTAGGTACCTACCTAGGTAAGAGCTGATGGCAAAAAGCATTTTCGGCGAACTCGGTGACCCGCTTTCACGTCTCACAGTACGGGGAGGTCGGGACATGATAATGCTCCTTTCACCTAGGCACGAGCATTCAGCTGACTGACTTGTTTGTTTCTTCGGAAATATTGGAATCAAAATTTAATAATTTAAATACTTCGGGGAGCGATTGAGGGTGGAATAGTATTGTTCCTTACCTGCCGAGCGAAGACCTGCGGTAAATTATGTCGAGCGGGCGGAGCGTGATGTATTATTATCATTATTATTATTTCCTAACTACCTAATACTGTTTTCACGCAAAATAATAAAACTTGACGGATGTGCGTGTGCGCGGAGAACAATAGGTACCTAATTGTTTCAATAATTTTTGTGGTTCTGAAAAGAACCGGTTTTTTTTTTCCTCAATTTTCCGGTGGCACCCGAACAAGGAACACAGGAAGGAGCTGTGTTACCTTACTTGGAGCTGGTGTACTTGGTGACGGCCTTTGTTCCTTCACTGACAGCGTGCTTAGCCAACTCTCCGGGCAGCAGAAGACGGACAGCGGTCTGAATTTCCCTGCTGGTAATCGTGGACCTCTTGTTGTAGTGCGCCAGTCTGGAAGCCTCGGCGGCGATCCGTTCGAAGATGTCGTTGACGAAAGAGTTCATGATCGACATCGCTTTGGAACTGATACCGGTGTCGGGGTGGACCTGCTTCAGCACTTTGTAAATGTAGATGGCGTAAGATTCCTTCCTCCTGCGTTTCTTCTTCTTGTCGCTTTTCGAGATGTTCTTCTGGGCTTTGCCCGCTTTCTTTGCAGCTTTACCGCTCGTTTTCGGTGGCATGATCGATGATGATGATGATGATGTCGTAGAGGATGACCAACTTGTCAAGGCGACGGTCTGATATCGAATCGTGAGGCCGACTTTTAAAAATCGGTATTTAAGAGAGACGATCGTCGCTCGTCTGTCCCGCCCCACCGAGTGCGAGCCGTACGAGTGCTCCGATTGGCTCTCGCCTCCGAACACGCGACGACATATAACGTCAGCTCAAAATGGTCGGACGAGCATTCGAGTTGAGCCTTCGTCGTTGTCGCAACGCATATACTCTCGTACCAAGCACACGCAGACCTAACAATCATCATGAGCGGAAGAGGAAAAGGCGGTAAAGTCAAGGGGAAAGCGAAGAGCCGTTCCAGCCGTGCAGGACTTCAGTTCCCCGTGGGCCGTATTCACAGGCTCCTACGTAAGGGCAATTACGCCGAACGCGTCGGTGCCGGCGCTCCCGTCTATTTGGCAGCCGTCATGGAATATCTGGCCGCCGAAGTCCTCGAGTTGGCAGGAAACGCCGCACGAGACAACAAGAAAACCAGAATCATCCCCAGACACTTGCAGCTGGCGATCAGAAACGACGAGGAATTGAACAAGCTCCTCTCCGGCGTGACCATCGCGCAAGGCGGCGTCCTGCCCAACATCCAGGCCGTGCTCCTGCCCAAAAAGACCGAGAAGAAACCTTAAGCGGTGTCTTTGTCTCCGTCTCCGGACAACAAAATTTCCCGAATATCATCCGGCCCTTCTCAGGGCCACAAAATATCGTTCAACAACAACACAGTTTTTTCGTAACGATGAGTATACGTACGTCTCGGAAATCCGCAAAGCGTCAGACAGCTTCGCCACCTGCAAAAGTTAATTTGTCGAACTTTTGTTTTTGGCTTTAGTTACAGGAGGTAGCAACATGATTTGAAAATTTTCGGATCTCATACTTATTACTCGGGCTCTTTTCGGTAATTCGGATTAAACGGGGTAGGTACCTAACCTACCGTCTACTAAATAAACGAAGTTCTAGTGGCAATTAATTGAAAATTTTAAGATTCACCTCAATATCCACCCACGACGCGTTTCTACGGAAGGTGAAACCTTATTGCAAATACCGGGGGCAAATGCAGGTTAACCGATTGTCGGTTCTTAGCTACCGGGGAAGTAGACCTCGGACAATCGAGAACGAACCCTTACCTGCGAGTTGAAGACCTGCAGTAAATCTCGTTAATGACGGTCATAAAATTTTCAAACGAGTGATTCAACGTAAACTCTGCTTATCGTCAAGAGGGTAATACGTGTAATACGGCCGACACAAAACAAAAGTCTTTGAAATTTTTGTGGTTCTGAAAAGAACCGGGTGTTTTTTTTTTGAGGTTGGCTTTCGTCGTTCAGCTGATAAAACGGAGGACGTTTCGTTGCTTAACCTCCGAAGCCGTACAGGGTGCGGCCTTGTCGTTTCAGAGCGTAGACGACGTCCATGGCGGTCACAGTCTTGCGCTTTGCGTGTTCGGTGTAGGTCACGGCGTCTCTGATGACGTTCTCGAGGAAGACCTTGAGCACGCCGCGGGTTTCTTCGTAGATGAGACCGGAGATACGCTTCACACCGCCTCGTCGAGCCAATCTTCTGATGGCGGGCTTCGTGATGCCCTGGATGTTATCGCGAAGAACTTTGCGATGACGCTTAGCGCCACCCTTACCAAGACCTTTACCGCCTTTGCCTCTGCCGGTCATGTCGATGAACGATTAATTTATTTGCTTGCGGGAGAAGTCGAGAGTTCTAACTGCCTCGGTCGGACCACGAAGATCGAATGAACGAAACGTTTTTTTTTTTTTTTTTTTTTTTTTTTTTTTTTTGGCAAGGAGGGGAAATCCATTATGGATACCCTTATCCTCCTGGATAAGGGTTATGTGGGACTCTCACCCACTAAAACCCCTCCTTGTGTTGCACCTGGTGTCCTCGCCGATGCAAGCGTTTGCAGCCAGGGGTTGCCCTTTTGCTGCGCATTCTCGAGGGTGGGTCGTCTCGGGGTGTTGGGTGCTGCTCTGGCAGCGGCTGCGTCTCCGCGCCTTGGGTGTGTCGCCCGCCGTGTGTGGGGGGCGTTCGTCTGGAGGTCCGCTGGGTTCAAGGAGGGGGCTGCCCTCCCTGAGCGTCCGGTGGTCTTCCATGGGGTCCGCCCTGGGGCATCAGGAGGATCGACTTGGGCCTTCGATGTTTCCACTGCGTCTCCTCGTCGTAGTCGCAGGCGGCTCTGACGAGGGGATTTGGATGGTCGCTGGCAGTGGCGAAGGTCCTCTCTGCCTGTCCCTGGATGAAGTCTTTCAGCCAGGGGATCTTCATTTCCCGGTGAATCTGCTCGTTCCTGACGAACCAAGGAGCGCCTGTGGCCCACCGCAGCATCCTGCTCTGAACGACTTGAAGTCGTTTCAGATGCGTTGCCGCGGCGTAGCCCCAGGCGCTGCTCGCGTAAGTCAGGGTCGGGCGGATGATCGTCCTGTAACATAAGATTTTATTCTTTAGTGACATCTTGCTGCGTCGGCAGAGCAAGGGGTTAAGCGAGCCCGCTATCTGCCTTGCTCTTGATGCCATCTCTGTTGTGTGTTTCTCCCAGGTGAGTTTCTTATCCAGAAACACGCCGAGATATTTCACCGAGTCCTTCCAGGGGATCTGCCTGTCGAAGACCTCGAGTTGGCCTGACGGTGACTTCTTCCGCTTGGTGAACAGGATAGCCGCGCTCTTCTCCGCGTTCACCTCGATCCTCCACTTCGAGAACCAGTCCTCCAACTGGTCCAGGGCTTCCTGGAGGCGCCTGGTGGCAACCTCTGGGCTCCACGATCTGGTGAGGATTGCGGTGTCGTCGGCGTAGAGGGCTATCTCGGTGTTTGGCGTCCTGGGGATGTCTGAAACATACAAGCTATATAGTAGGGGGGAGAGCAGGGATCCTTGGGGGACCCCTGCCTCGAGTGTCTTCTCCGACGATCTGGTTTCTCCCAGCTTGGCTCGTGCTCTGCGGGCTCGCAGGTACGAGTGGAGGAGCTGAACCATCGAGCGCTCGAGTCCGGCGTTGAGGAGCTTAAAAATAAGTCCCTTGTGCCAGACTTTGTCGAAGGCCTTCGCCACGTCCAGGAACACTGCGCCCGTGACCTGGTTGCGGTTGAAGCCCTCGGTGGCGTGCTCGACGACTCTGAGGATCTGCTGGACCGTGGAGTGCTTCTCCCGGAAGCCGAACTGCTCTGGCTGGACCAGCTTCTTCTCCTTCACCGATGTCCTCAGTCTCGCCAGAATCACACCCTCCGCGATCTTTCCCACCGTGGAGATGAGGCTGATCGGGCGGTAGTTCTGGGGAAACGTGTGGTCCTTGCTCGGCTTCGGGATGAAGATGACGTCGGCGCGCTTCCACTCAGCGGGGAAGTGGTGGAGTCGGAGCATGGCGTTGTTGATGTTGACCAGCGCCATGGTCGCCTTCTTCGGGAGGTTTTTCAGCGCCAGGTTGCTGATCGCGTCCGGGCCGGGAGCCTTTCTGCTGCGCCTGGACCTGATGATTCCCTCGATTTCCTCCGGTGTCGTTGGGGTGATGACTTCGTTTGAGGGGGCCTGCAACAACCTGCTAACAGAACGGTTTACCTGGTCGATGAAGTCCAGGTCGGCGTTCTCGTAGTTGGGGCTGCATTGTCTCTCGAGTTGGTCGGCGAGAGTTTCCGCTTTGTCCTCGGGGGTGTATGCCAGGCCTTGGAGTCCGTGCAGAACGGGCATTGGCTTGCGGTCGGACCGCAATGCCTTTGCCATCCTCCACACGGTGTTGTCCTCGGTCGAGAGCGTCTCCAGTTTGGCCTGCCATTGCTCGTCCCTCAGCTCGGCGAGAGCTTGCTTGACCTCCTCGTTGAGACGGTTGGCTTCCCTCTTGTCGTCGGGGTTCATCGTAGTGCGGGCTCTGCGTCTGGCTCGGTGTTTGGCTCTGATCAGCTCCCTGATGCGAGTCGGTAGTCGGGGTTTGCGCTGTTGCTGCTGTCTCACCTTCGTCGCCGCCTCCAAGGAGGTTTGGATTTTCAGCGTCAGGTCCGCTACGGTGTCATCCAGCTGGTCTGTCGATTCGATCGGGCGAATCGGCCCCAGTGTCCGCCGTAGGTGATCTGTGAAGGCTGGCCAATCCGTGGTCCGCTGGATTTTGTCGGCGAGGGTTGGGTCCGCCTCCGCCCCTAGATGGAGCAGGAGCGGGTCGTGATTGGAGCTGAGCTCCGGCACGACGGTGAGATGTTGCGCCAGCGTGACGTCTTTGACGATGGCTATGTCGATGACGTCTGGTCGTCCAATCGGGCCGTAATGGGTCGGTTCGGGTGTTCCTAGAACAGAGAGGTGGTTAGCGTCCGCGAAGGAACGGATTACCTTACCTCTCGTGTTGGTGACTCTGCTGTGCCATGTTGGATGTTTGGCGTTGAAGTCACCGGCTAGGATTGTCGGGATGTCTGCGCTGAAGATGGCTTCGAGGTCCTCTGCGAGCACCGTTCTGCCTGGCCTGTTGTACGCTGCTGCGAGGCGCAGTTCGCCCGCGGTGGCAGTGCGTATGACAATGGCGTTGGCTTCCAGGTGGGTGGTTTGCGGTAGCGGGACGGAGTAGTGGTCTATGGACTTCTTGACGATGATCGCGGTCCCTCCTCCTCTCTCGTTGCTCCTGTCTCTGCGGTGGATCTCGAAGTTCCGAATCTTCAGGTTGCGATTTGGCTGGAGGTTTGTCTCGCACACGAGGGCGACGTCCACGTCGTGGCGGTTGAGGAATTCCTCAAACTCCAGTTTTCTCGGCAACAGCGTCGTGGCGTTCCAGACGGCGACTTGTAGAGATGTTGGTTTCCGTCTGGTGTCTGGCATTAGCGGCTCGGGGGTAGTCGCTTTTCCAGGGCCTTGACTGCTGCCTGAAGCTGCTGGATGCTCCTCAGCACTGCCTGAAGGATGCCGTCTGCGGGGGCCTCGTTGGTGGCTGGCGTCGTCGCTGGCTTTTTCGTCGTCGCGTGGCGCGCCTGGCGAGCGCCCGCTCCGCCTTTGACAGCATCTGCAAAACAGGGCTTACCTGCACGGGGGGCGTCGGTGTTTGCCTTCCTTTCGGTTGGCCTCTCCGCTGTCGGCTGCTTTTCGGCGGGCTTCGTCGTCGCCTGCGTGGATTTTTGCTTCCTGGAAGCGATGGTGGAGGCCTGTTGCGCCCCCGGCCTTGCGGGGCACCCCTTGTAATTCGCGGGGTGCGGTCCGCGGCACAGGGCACAGGTGGCCTTCTCCTCCTTCTTTCTGGGGCAGGGTCCGTTCTCGTGGTTGCCGGCGCAGGCCACGCAGACGCGGGGGGCGGTGCAGCGGCTGGCTGCATGTCCATAGCGCTGGCAACGGTGGCATTGGCCGACGCTGCTCTGCTTCCGCAGGGACTCGGTCCTCACGATGACGGAGTCAACGGTCCGCAGGTCCTTAAAGATCCTCGTCTCGGTGCGAGGCAGGTGAACCAGGACAAGCGGGGTCGCTTGCCTTTCACGTCCTCGTAGCATCCGGTGGGCTGCGACGGGATGGAAGCCCTGTTGTTTAAGGTCGTCAATGACAGTCTCGTTGGTGGTCGACAGCGGGACCCCTCGGATGACCACCTTGAGTACCTTCTCCTCCGGGAGCTGGTACGTGTGGTAGGCCCGTCTTGTTTCGTTGAGGAGCTTTATGGTGCCCCTGAAATCACTGGCTCGCTGGGGGTGGAGTCTGATGCCCTCTCGCGTCATTGAGGCCTTGAGGATGTTTAGTCCTCGGCGCCTCAACTCCGCCGAGAGCTGCGTCCAGCCCTGCGTGTCCCTCAGGATGATCGGCGGGATTTTTTCGCTTTTTTCGTCGCTGGGCGGTGGCTGCGAAATGTCATTTTGGGGGGGCGCTGTTTCATCAGGCGTCGCTTCCCTAGGTGGGGACCTGGAATGAGACCGTGAAATTTGGCTTACTGTTTTCCTCTGCCTTTTCAGCAGGGTAAAATCCTCCGTGTTCTCCTCCTCTGAAGGCAAGGAGTCGGTGGAGTGATGTCGCTTCTTGGTCGGTTCTGGAGATGTCTCCATCTCTTCTTCCGGTGTCGGTGGGGGCAAGGGTGTGTCAATCGACGATGGATTGCATAAGGCCAGTAGTTGCTCGTACTGGAGTACGATGGCCTGCCGGCTTGCGTACATCTCATCCATCCTCTTATCGATTTCCGCGATTTGTGCGGCAAGTCTCTCGATGGCCTCGGCCGAAGCCATGCTGGCCACTTGCGATGACCAGTCGGCTGCCGGTGAGTCGGTTGGTTGGCTCGGTGGATCTCTGCTCGCTTCGGTGGTGGTGGTTGGACTGACCTGACGCTCTGAAAAGAGCGGCAGGCTAGTGATGTGTCGGTTGGCTGCTAGCGGTGGCGCTGGCTGGCTCTGGTAGTTGCTGGCTCGCGTGGCTACTCTCTCCGCTGCTCTGGGTCGACTGAACTTGAACGAAACGTGGAGCAGAGTTGGTGTTAAATATCGCTGCGTACGCGCAAGCAGCCGACCAATGGCGTGCCTCCTTTCCCCGGTAACCGGCCGTTCATTATATATAGCGGTGTTTGGGTAAATCGGCGTAGATTTTTAACGTTCGTCCTGCGAAGCGTGCACTGCTCCGATCTTCTGAAGCTTAAAGAATGGCGCGTACCAAGCAAACAGCCCGTAAATCGACCGGAGGCAAGGCCCCCAGGAAACAACTGGCAACCAAGGCGGCCAGAAAGAGCGCTCCCGCGACCGGCGGCGTCAAAAAACCCCATCGTTACAGGCCCGGTACCGTCGCTCTGCGAGAAATTCGCCGTTATCAGAAGAGCACCGAGCTTCTGATCCGCAAACTGCCCTTCCAGCGCCTCGTCAGGGAGATCGCACAAGATTTCAAGACCGATCTCCGATTCCAGTCTTCCGCCGTAATGGCTCTACAGGAGGCCAGCGAGGCTTACCTGGTCGGCCTCTTCGAGGACACCAACTTGTGCGCCATCCACGCCAAGCGCGTGACAATCATGCCCAAGGACATCCAGCTGGCCAGACGAATCCGCGGCGAACGCGCCTAAGTTCTTCTTCCGCCCCTCGGCCGTCGCCAATCGCGGCGACCGGTCAATCACCACCGGTTCTTTTCAGAACCACAAAATAGCGTAACCAGACTTTGATTACTTCTTGTTCGCTTGTACGTACACGCACGTAGGTGGGAAAAGTTACCCCGAACCTGCATTGAACCAAAAACAAAACGCACCTCGGCAGACAGATACCGGGGGGCATGCACGCGGATGTGTTCGATCGTCCCTAATTCCTGCGCCCAAAATCTTTTTAGTATTTTTTAATTAAAAAATACAATATTATTTTCTTTCGTCCTACCTGCTCTCGTTTATTTTATTCTCCCTAACCGTTGAGATCGAAACGACGACGCGTCGTCGACGATCGGATGATACCATAACGTCGTCATTTACCTCCCCTCTCACGCTCCCCTTTGGGGTTCTCGCAACGCTCCACCGACAAGGAACAATTATTATTATCGATAGCCGGCTCGCCGTGTTCGTGCGTATTACCTATTTTCATTTTAGAACCTAGTCTTTACGTCATTTTGCGGTCCTGAAAAGGACCAGTTTTATGTGGATTTTTCCCGCAGTACCGCACCGATACGGAGCACGGAAGGAGGACTGCAATCTTTAAGGCGCCTCCTCCTCACTTCTTGCGCTTCGGGGAGGCGGCGGCTTTCTTTGGAGTCTTTGCGACAGCTTTCGCAGACTTGGGCTTCGGAGCTTTCGGCTTCTTCGTCGGTCCGGCCTTGTTGGATTTTTTCGCTTTGGATGGACTTTTCGGTTTGGCGGCTGCCGCGGCGGGCTTGGAAACCTTTTTCGGTTTGGAGACGGCGGCGGACTTCTTCTCCTTCTTCGCCTTCGGAGACGCGGCTACGGATTTCTTAGAAGCCGCAGCAGCTTTCGGCTTGGCCGGTTTGGAGGCGGACGGCGATCTCTTCGACTTTGCGGAGGCCGCGGTCGTTTTCTTTTCACCGGAGACGGCAGACGAAGCCAGCTTAAAGGATCCGGACGCTCCTTTCCCTTTCGTCTGTACCAGAGATCCACCGGCGACGGCAGACTTGAGGTACTTCTTGATGAACGGCGCCACCTTCTCGGCGTCGACCTTGTAGTTGGCGGCGACGTACTTCTTAATCGCCTGCAGCGAAGAACCGCCGCGCTCCTTAAGGCCCTTGATCGCGTTGTTGACCATCTCTGATGTAGGAGGATGAGACGGCTTCGAGCGGGGATTCTTGACTTTCTTCTCCTTCTTAACTTTGGCAACGCCGCCCTCTGCCGCAGCACCGGAGGTGGCTGTTTGCTGTGCTGATACGTCGGCCATATCGATATCTCGTGATGAACGGAAGCGGGGTTGGTTCGAGTGAGCAAGTAAGTGATCGGGTACACTCTCGTCGTACGATTGACTCGGTCGCTGTTAGAACGGCACCTTTAAATCGTTTGTTGGTTTGACAACGAAAATTTTACGGAATTTGGTAGACCTCCTGGCGCTGAACCGAAGATGAAACGCGAGACGCTCGCAAAATACGCAGGCTGAATGTTCGACGGAAAGTTTCGTGTTGCACCGATTCGAAAAAGGGGCCCCCGCGACGTCGTCCTACACGGTCCGTCGGAGGCGATGACCCCGACCAAGGGTCGACACTTTGACCCGTCCGTTGATGCAGCCTCGTCATCGCGGGGTCTCGGATTCCGGCGAAAAAGCAATCGGTCACGGACACTCTCGACGACCGTCGTGACGTCTTTAATCTTTGGACGGGTGCGACGTCAAACGGGATCCATCGCGGAATGCGATTTTTGTTTCTCCTTAAAGCGCACTGTTTTACCTCTCTTTTCCGATCGAGAGCGGCTCGATCTGTCGCCCCGTTCGCCGGTTAAGGCGCCCCGAATCGGGCGACTCTTTTTCCGATGCGAACGGTTTCCGTCCTTCGTTTCTTGTTCGGCCGGGCAAAATTCGGGGAAAAACTGGACACACCGGACTCCAAAGTCGCACGTCCATAGGGGGGTGAGGCGACGGATGGCGCCCAAACAAGCCATACGACCGTGCGACTGCCCCGGGCGCCGATTGTTCGCTTGGGCGACGATTAAAAAATTAACGCGCACCTTCCTCCTCGCCTTTCGAACGTCGAGTACATTGCCGCTCGTCTTCGAAAAAAACGCATCACTTTGGGGAAAGGGGGGCGGGTGCGCCCGAACCATCGAAACGAGAGCGGTCTCGAATACATATCGGACGGGTTCACGTCCGGCGCAAGATCGCGTTATCGCTTGGGAAAAATTATAAACGCGCACTCGGGCCAGACGCGATAAGACGATGCCCGTCTTTCCAGGGCAGCGAAATTGCGGTCGCTGTTGACGAGTGCCGATGAGTAGGTAAACGGTAAATTGCTCTCCCAATGAGGCCATCCTAGAAAGCTCAGTACCCACAAGACGGGATTAATTTAAAAAAAGAAAACAAACCGTACCTATAATACAAGCTAATAATCAAACGGCGAAATGAAGGTGAACGAAAATCGCGAGGAAGGGAGAGGTTTTCGTCCGTCGGCGAAAAAATGAGAGAGGGCATTTTCTGTGCCGAAAATGTATATGTACTTTTTTTTAACACCTGCTTGGCGAATAAATCGCTTAACTATATTTCTCGTCCAACACCTCATAAGAGATAGGCGAGCAGACAAAAACGTAAAAACGTAACAACTATACCTACTTATTTACATACCTACCTACCTACCTACCTACCTACCTACCTACCTACCTACCTACCTACCTACCTACCTACCTACACCTATTATTTTAGAACTAACGGATTCATCATTTAAAATCAAACCGCCCACACGTATCTGATCCTTTTTTCCTTCTTCTGCTTTTCGATTTACATATTTCATAAGGTACATATATTTATAGGTAGGTACGTTTTTCTTTTTTTTTCTGATGAAAATGTTTTTTCATTAAACCGACCGAAATGAACGGTGCCTCAACGTCGAATGATTTTTTAAGTAACGTATAGGCAGCAGGTAAGTAGGTACCTACCTATATAGGTACCGTCCCATTTTCATGTGAAGGCGAGAGGCATCTTGCGAGCCTTATCAAAACTGTTCCACCATGTCAAACTAGAAATCGCATCAGTGGCGCGGCGCACTTAATACTAAATATTTTAAATGATAAGTGAGTAGGTATTTTAAATAAATACGATACGAGTTAACCAGCGTCACCACTTAGCTTTTACATGTTCGATGAACGGCGGAAATATTATTATCTGCCCTATATTTGATTTGTTGTTTTTTTCAACGCGGACACCGACTACACATTGTTGATATTGGACAACAAATATTTACGGATTCGGGGGTAGTATCTGCGCACTAATCAAGTCTCGCCAAACTCTCGGCTGCCTATCAAATTTATACGGCAGGTAGGTACCTACCTATTTTGCCAGTCTGTATTTTTACTGATGTTAAAATTGCGTTCGACGGAAAAAGTATTAAATTTCTTTAAATCCTTAGATTCGACCTGGTCACAGAAGTCTGGCATCCACGCGAGTGCATGCATCCAATCAAAAACAATAATAAGAAGCGTCCTTCATTGCGAGTGGTGCGAGCACAGACTAAGACTGGAACAGAACCATGTCCGTACTCCGATTGCCGACGTCAGTGCCTCCCGTCGCTACTCGCCAATAGATGCCGCTGCGATGCAGTTTGCTGCTTTCAACCCTCATCAATGAGATAATGAGATTTTTACACTTCATTTTCTAATGGATCTCATTCGGAAATTTTTTTTTCATTACGTCTATCGGTATCGCCGACGTCCGTTCTATCCGTTTATCTTCATAAACAAATGTCATCCGTTTACACCCCCCCCCCCCCCCCCGCCCCGGCTATTGCCCCCCCATTTCTCAAAGGAAAAAACAACAACAGCTAAAAACAAAACGAACACGTTTCGATTTCATTTCCATTCACTTACCTAGAAGGAGAGTATACCTAGCGTAATAATAGCGTAAAAATTAAATTGGGTCTTCAGGGTCGTAGAGTGCCTACTACAACCTAAAATTATTTATTTTGGACATATCAAAGTTTTTTTTTTGTTTTTTTTAATGGAATGAGAAGAGAAAATAAGATTGGCTTTTACAGTTGTTGGTGTTTAAATTCAGAAGTTTGTGAGTTATAAATAAGTGAAAATCGTCATTTTTGAAGTTCAAGGTCCTGTACAACGAAAACGGCTCAAGATAGAGAGAAACGGCTTACATGTCACTATTTTAACTTTTCATGCACTATCCTATGGTATAGAAACATTTGGACTTTCTTTGTGTGTTTTTTTTTTTATTTGGCGACGCGTGGAAAAATCTCGAATTTTTCCAAATTTTTTATCACCCTGTATAAACATTTTATCTACATCATAGGATAGTACATGAAAAGGGGTCAGGCCAGGTCAGGTCAGGCCAGGTCAGGTCTACATCATAGGATAGTACATGAAAAGTTAAAATAGGGACATGTAAGCCGTTTCTCTCTATCTTGAGCCGTTTTCGTTGTACAGGGCCTTGAACTTCAAAAATGACGATTTTAGTGCAGTTCCCGATCGGAAACATCTCACGGTGCAGTCCCCACCAGCTGAAGTACCGGTGCAGTTCCCGATCGAAAATATCTCACAATATCTCACGGTGCAGTCCCTGTCAGCTGAAGTACCAAAAATTAGACATTTCAATTTTCCAGTTAGTTTTTCACCGCATTTCACCGTACTTTTTGAAAAATAAATTTTTTTTTAAATTTTGTTGCCGATTGCATCACAACTTTGTCCATTTAAGCGACTCCGTATCTGGCAAAATAATAAAAGCTTCCATAATCGCTCATAATAATACTAATAATAAAAAATATTATTATAATAATATAGGTAGGTAGGTTGTTCTTAATTTGATTTCCCTTCATCTTTTTCCATAATTTCTTCTATTGCAGTCTGCTCCTACCGTGCAGGTTTCTTTCTCTAGTATCGAATTCTGTTTTCCGGCTTGAAACGGCTGTTAGCGGGGACACGCGCGATACGGAACGCCGCCGCTAGATGGACGCACCTACACCATCAGTTCATTTAATAACAACGATACGTCTGATATCGCCCAAGAATACACACCTCTACATTATTATCCAGCACGGCGTTGCCGGTCTATACGAGTTCAATAATAATAATTATACACTAGATCTGGTACCCACCATTTAAATCGGTTTTTGTACGCAAAAAAGCAGGCAGGTACTGATAAATAGGTATTTAATTATTAATTTCGGCGATCAAACAAATAAGCGCTCACGCTTGCGGAACTTGAGAAAATGAATTTCCCCACCTAAACGAAGCTTGTAGGTACCTACCTAGGTAAGAGCTGATGGCAAAAAGCATTTTCGGCGAACTCGGTGACCCGCTTTCACGTCTCACAGTACGGGGAGGTCGGGACATGATAATGCTCCTTTCACCTAGGCACGAGCATTCAGCTGACTGACTTGTTTGTTTCTTCGGAAATATTGGAATCAAAATTTAATAATTTAAATACTTCGGGGAGCGATTGAGGGTGGAATAGTATTGTTCCTTACCTGCCGAGCGAAGACCTGCGGTAAATTATGTCGAGCGGGCGGAGCGTGATGTATTATTATCATTATTATTATTTCCTAACTACCTAATACTGTTTTCACGCAAAATAATAAAACTTGACGGATGTGCGTGTGCGCGGAGAACAATAGGTACCTAATTGTTTCAATAATTTTTGTGGTTCTGAAAAGAACCGGTTTTTTTTTTCCTCAATTTTCCGGTGGCACCCGAACAAGGAACACAGGAAGGAGCTGTGTTACCTTACTTGGAGCTGGTGTACTTGGTGACGGCCTTTGTTCCTTCACTGACAGCGTGCTTAGCCAACTCTCCGGGCAGCAGAAGACGGACAGCGGTCTGAATTTCCCTGCTGGTAATCGTGGACCTCTTGTTGTAGTGCGCCAGTCTGGAAGCCTCGGCGGCGATCCGTTCGAAGATGTCGTTGACGAAAGAGTTCATGATCGACATCGCTTTGGAACTGATACCGGTGTCGGGGTGGACCTGCTTCAGCACTTTGTAAATGTAGATGGCGTAAGATTCCTTCCTCCTGCGTTTCTTCTTCTTGTCGCTTTTCGAGATGTTCTTCTGGGCTTTGCCCGCTTTCTTTGCAGCTTTACCGCTCGTTTTCGGTGGCATGATCGATGATGATGATGATGATGTCGTAGAGGATGACCAACTTGTCAAGGCGACGGTCTGATATCGAATCGTGAGGCCGATTTTTTTTTTTTTTTTTTTTTTTTTTTTTTTTTTTTTTGGCAAGGAGGGGAAATCCATTATGGATACCCTTATCCTCCTGGATAAGGGTTATGTGGGACTCTCACCCACTAAAACCCCTCCTTGTGTTGCACCTGGTGTCCTCGCCGATGCAAGCGTTTGCAGCCAGGGGTTGCCCTTTTGCTGCGCATTCTCGAGGGTGAATCGTGAGGCCGACTTTTAAAAATCGGTATTTAAGAGAGACGATCGTCGCTCGTCTGTCCCGCCCCACCGAGTGCGAGCCGTACGAGTGCTCCGATTGGCTCTCGCCTCCGAACACGCGACGACATATAACGTCAGCTCAAAATGGTCGGACGAGCAGCGGAAGAAGTCACCGTCAGGCCAACTCGAGGTCTTCGACAGGCAGATCCCCTGGAAGGACTCGGTGAAATATCTCGGCGTGTTTCTGGATAAGAAACTCACCTGGGAGAAACACACAACAGAGATGGCATCAAGAGCAAGGCAGATAGCGGGCTCGCTTAACCCCTTGCTCTGCCGACGCAGCAAGATGTCACTAAAGAATAAAATCTTATGTTACAGGACGATCATCCGCCCGACCCTGACTTACGCGAGCAGCGTCTGGGGCTACGCCGCGGCAACGCATCTGAAACGACTTCAAGTCGTTCAGAGCAGGATGCTGCGGTGGGCCACAGGCGCTCCTTGGTTCGTCAGGAACGAGCAGATTCACCGGGAAATGAAGATCCCCTGGCTGAAAGACTTCATCCAGGGACAGGCAGAGAGGACCTTCGCCACTGCCAGCGACCATCCAAATCCCCTCGTCAGAGCCGCCTGCGACTACGACGAGGAGACGCAGTGGAAACATCGAAGGCCCAAGTCGATCCTCCTGATGCCCCAGGGCGGACCCCATGGAAGACCACCGGACGCTCAGGGAGGGCAGCCCCCTCCTTGAACCCAGCGGACCTCCAGACGAAGGCCCCCCAGACACGGCGGGCGACACACCCAAGGCGCGGAGACGCAGCCGCTGCCAGAGCAGCACCCAACACCCCGAGACGACCCACCCTCGAGAATGCGCAGCAAAAGGGCAACCCCTGGCTGCAAACGCTTGCATCGGCGAGGACACCAGGTGCAACACAAGGAGGGGTTTTAGTGGGTGAGAGTCCCACATAACCCTTATCCAGGAGGATAAGGGTATCCATAATGGATTTCCCTTCCTTGCCAAAAAAAAAAAAAAAAAAAAAAAAAAAAAAAAAAAAAAAAAGGTCGGACGAGCATTCGAGTTGAGCCTTCGTCGTTGTCGCAACGCATATACTCTCGTACCAAGCACACGCAGACCTAACGATCATCATGAGCGGAAGAGGAAAAGGCGGTAAAGTCAAGGGGAAAGCGAAGAGCCGTTCCAGCCGTGCAGGACTTCAGTTCCCCGTGGGCCGTATTCACAGGCTCCTACGTAAGGGCAATTACGCCGAACGCGTCGGTGCCGGCGCTCCCGTCTATTTGGCAGCCGTCATGGAATATCTGGCCGCCGAAGTCCTCGAGTTGGCAGGAAACGCCGCACGAGACAACAAGAAAACCAGAATCATCCCCAGACACTTGCAGCTGGCGATCAGAAACGACGAGGAATTGAACAAGCTCCTCTCCGGCGTGACCATCGCGCAAGGCGGCGTCCTGCCCAACATCCAGGCCGTGCTCCTGCCCAAAAAGACCGAGAAGAAACCTTAAGCGGTGTCTTTGTCTCCGTCTCCGGACAACAAAATTTCCCGAATATCATCCGGCCCTTCTCAGGGCCACAAAATATCGTTCAACAACAACACAGTTTTTTCGTAACGATGAGTATACGTACGTCTCGGAAATCCGCAAAGCGTCAGACAGCTTCGCCACCTGCAAAAGTTAATTTGTCGAACTTTTGTTTTTGGCTTTAGTTACAGGAGGTAGCAACATGATTTGAAAATTTTCGGATCTCATACTTATTACTCGGGCTCTTTTCGGTAATTCGGATTAAACGGGGTAGGTACCTAACCTACCGTCTACTAAATAAACGAAGTTCTAGTGGCAATTAATTGAAAATTTTAAGATTCACCTCAATATCCACCCACGACGCGTTTCTACGGAAGGTGAAACCTTATTGCAAATACCGGGGGCAAATGCAGGTTAACCGATTGTCGGTTCTTAGCTACCGGGGAAGTAGACCTCGGACAATCGAGAACGAACCCTTACCTGCGAGTTGAAGACCTGCAGTAAATCTCGTTAATGACGGTCATAAAATTTTCAAACGAGTGATTCAACGTAAACTCTGCTTATCGTCAAGAGGGTAATACGTGTAATACGGCCGACACAAAACAAAAGTCTTTGAAATTTTTGTGGTTCTGAAAAGAACCGGGTGTTTTTTTTTTGAGGTTGGCTTTCGTCGTTCAGCTGATAAAACGGAGGACGTTTCGTTGCTTAACCTCCGAAGCCGTACAGGGTGCGGCCTTGTCGTTTCAGAGCGTAGACGACGTCCATGGCGGTCACAGTCTTGCGCTTTGCGTGTTCGGTGTAGGTCACGGCGTCTCTGATGACGTTCTCGAGGAAGACCTTGAGCACGCCGCGGGTTTCTTCGTAGATGAGACCGGAGATACGCTTCACACCGCCTCGTCGAGCCAATCTTCTGATGGCGGGCTTCGTGATGCCCTGGATGTTATCGCGAAGAACTTTGCGATGACGCTTAGCGCCACCCTTACCAAGACCTTTACCGCCTTTGCCTCTGCCGGTCATGTCGATGAACGATTAATTTATTTGCTTGCGGGAGAAGTCGAGAGTTCTAACTGCCTCGGTCGGACCACGAAGATCGAATGAACGAAACGTGGAGCAGAGTTGGTGTTAAATATCGCTGCGTACGCGCAAGCAGCCGACCAATGGCGTGCCTCCTTTCCCCGGTAACCGGCCGTTCATTATATATAGCGGTGTTTGGGTAAATCGGCGTAGATTTTTAACGTTCGTCCTGCGAAGCGTGCACTGCTCCGATCTTCTGAAGCTTAAAGAATGGCGCGTACCAAGCAAACAGCCCGTAAATCGACCGGAGGCAAGGCCCCCAGGAAACAACTGGCAACCAAGGCGGCCAGAAAGAGCGCTCCCGCGACCGGCGGCGTCAAAAAACCCCATCGTTACAGGCCCGGTACCGTCGCTCTGCGAGAAATTCGCCGTTATCAGAAGAGCACCGAGCTTCTGATCCGCAAACTGCCCTTCCAGCGCCTCGTCAGGGAGATCGCACAAGATTTCAAGACCGATCTCCGATTCCAGTCTTCCGCCGTAATGGCTCTACAGGAGGCCAGCGAGGCTTACCTGGTCGGCCTCTTCGAGGACACCAACTTGTGCGCCATCCACGCCAAGCGCGTGACAATCATGCCCAAGGACATCCAGCTGGCCAGACGAATCCGCGGCGAACGCGCCTAAGTTCTTCTTCCGCCCCTCGGCCGTCGCCAATCGCGGCGACCGGTCAATCACCACCGGTTCTTTTCAGAACCACAAAATAGCGTAACCAGACTTTGATTACTTCTTGTTCGCTTGTACGTACACGCACGTAGGTGGGAAAAGTTACCCCGAACCTGCATTGAACCAAAAACAAAACGCACCTCGGCAGACAGATACCGGGGGGCATGCACGCGGATGTGTTCGATCGTCCCTAATTCCTGCGCCCAAAATCTTTTTAGTATTTTTTAATTAAAAAATACAATATTATTTTCTTTCGTCCTACCTGCTCTCGTTTATTTTATTCTCCCTAACCGTTGAGATCGAAACGACGACGCGTCGTCGACGATCGGATGATACCATAACGTCGTCATTTACCTCCCCTCTCACGCTCCCCTTTGGGGTTCTCGCAACGCTCCACCGACAAGGAACAATTATTATTATCGATAGCCGGCTCGCCGTGTTCGTGCGTATTACCTATTTTCATTTTAGAACCTAGTCTTTACGTCATTTTGCGGTCCTGAAAAGGACCAGTTTTATGTGGATTTTTCCCGCAGTACCGCACCGATACGGAGCACGGAAGGAGGACTGCAATCTTTAAGGCGCCTCCTCCTCACTTCTTGCGCTTCGGGGAGGCGGCGGCTTTCTTTGGAGTCTTTGCGACAGCTTTCGCAGACTTGGGCTTCGGAGCTTTCGGCTTCTTCGTCGGTCCGGCCTTGTTGGATTTTTTCGCTTTGGATGGACTTTTCGGTTTGGCGGCTGCCGCGGCGGGCTTGGAAACCTTTTTCGGTTTGGAGACGGCGGCGGACTTCTTCTCCTTCTTCGCCTTCGGAGACGCGGCTACGGATTTCTTAGAAGCCGCAGCAGCTTTCGGCTTGGCCGGTTTGGAGGCGGACGGCGATCTCTTCGACTTTGCGGAGGCCGCGGTCGTTTTCTTTTCACCGGAGACGGCAGACGAAGCCAGCTTAAAGGATCCGGACGCTCCTTTCCCTTTCGTCTGTACCAGAGATCCACCGGCGACGGCAGACTTGAGGTACTTCTTGATGAACGGCGCCACCTTCTCGGCGTCGACCTTGTAGTTGGCGGCGACGTACTTCTTAATCGCCTGCAGCGAAGAACCGCCGCGCTCCTTAAGGCCCTTGATCGCGTTGTTGACCATCTCTGATGTAGGAGGATGAGACGGCTTCGAGCGGGGATTCTTGACTTTCTTCTCCTTCTTAACTTTGGCAACGCCGCCCTCTGCCGCAGCACCGGAGGTGGCTGTTTGCTGTGCTGATACGTCGGCCATATCGATATCTCGTGATGAACGGAAGCGGGGTTGGTTCGAGTGAGCAAGTAAGTGATCGGGTACACTCTCGTCGTACGATTGACTCGGTCGCTGTTAGAACGGCACCTTTAAATCGTTTGTTGGTTTGACAACGAAAATCAAGTTCAAGTTCAACAACGTTTATTGTATCGTTTGATTTTTATAATTTTTTCTTAACTACCTAATACCCTATCGCGGGCTGCTATAGGACTAATGTGTCCTCTTCAGCCCTGGATGCTACTTAAATATTGTAGGAAATGGAGGAAAGAAAAATAAGATTGGAAAAAGTAAGAGTAAGATTGGAAAAAGAAGACGAGAGAAGGAGGAGAAAGATAAAAAGAAGAAGAGAAATTTGAAGGGAGGAGCGCTTAGTCTAGGGTGACTAAGAAGAAGAAGAGTTTTTGGTGGAGATAACAAGAGGGAATTCTTAAACTAAGGTTACTAAACCTGGTGCAAACTAGCTAACTTATATGTAACTTAAGATATGTGATACTTAACCTAAACCGGGTAGGCCGGAGAATCTTAATTATTTTATTATTCTTATTCTAGTCCGGATAGGCCGGAGAGTCTTAAATAACGAAGATCTAACCTAAACTTATAACTATAACTGAGTGTCTTTTCACTGCGAGGGGGGCTGCCGTTTCACCGCAGCGTGACCGGGGTGTTGTCGATCACGCTGCTGTATGTGTCAGGGAGATCTTCGTCGACGGTTTCCAGTAGAGCGGCCGGGATGTGGCGGTGTTTCCGCCTGGGGCGAGGGGGTAGGACTGCTCGGGAGCTGCCGTGCCATGGAGTGGTGAGTGTCCGCTGTGCGACTTCGTTGGTCCCTGCGATGGTCCTCTGGCAATACTTCGCGCGACTCAGGGCTGTCCGGGCTTCAAGCGGCGTCGTCTCTGTGACTAGGTAAACCCGATCGCTGGGGAATTGGTAATGGAGTCGGTGGATTTTTCGGAGGACTTTACGCTCGAATGATTGAAATTGTCGGGTGTTGACGTTGATGTAGATTAGGGAACGGTATTCGAGGACGGGTCTGATGTAGGTTTTGTAGGTGTGAAGGAGGGTTTTCGGGTGGCAGCCTCTGAGTCGGCCGCGGAGAAGGTATAGAAGATTCGAGCGGTTTCGAACTTTTTTGAGGGTGGATTGGAGATCGGATTTGAAGTTTAGGTATTTATCAAAGATAATACCGAGATACCGAACCTCGCTGACTGAGGGGATTGGTTGGTTTGAAATTCGGACTCTGAAATCGGCAGGATCTTGCGTCCTGCGTTTACAGAAGTTGGGATGGCGGAAAAGGATCGATTGGCTTTTGTTCGGGTTTACCTTGAGTCTCCATCTCTTGGCCCAGGTGTCGATGTCGGCGAGCTGTTGCTGAATCTCTGCGAGGTTCCTTGTTGTCTTGGAGGACCGCCACACGGCGATGTCGTCGGCGAACAGCTGGCACCTCGTCCTTGGGTCTGTAACAGGAAAGTCCGAGCAGTAAATGTTATAAAGAAGGGGGGCAAGAACGGAGCCCTGGGGGACTCCGCTAAGGATCGGGTACGGGTTGGATTGTGTTTTTTGAATTTTGATGTGGGCATTTCTGTCGGATAGGAAGGATTGAATAAGTAGTGCAAAGTGCCTGGGTATGTTGTGTGTCAGAAGTTTGTGTACGAGGCCGTCGTGCCAAACCCGGTCGAACGCACTTTCGATGTCTAGGAAGACAGCTCCTGTGCATTCTCCCAGGTTCCGCGCCACGGTCAGGTCTGTTGTGAGTTTGAGGAGGGCGTCCTGTGTGGAGTGGGCGGGTCTGAAGCCGTGTTGGAAAGGAGGGATGATGTGAGTTTCGCTGAATGCGCTAAGCCGGGTGTGGAGGATGCGCTCGAGAATTTTTCCCATGACGTTCAGGAGTGAGATGGGTCGATAGGAGTTGACCGTTGTGGGATCTTTGCCGGGTTTGAGGATCATGATTTGAGATGCCTGTTTCCAGGCGATGGGGAAGTAGCCCGCTCTGAGGCAGTTGTTGAAGATGGAGGTGAGGTAGAGGATGGCGGTTTCGGGAAGTTGGCGGAGTACCCGGCGTCTGATGCCGTCAGGCCCCGGGGCGCCGTCGCGCCCAGCTTTGATGTGAGCGGTGACCTCCTCGGGGTCGACAGGCGCTAAGAACTCGTCGTCGTCTGGGAGTGTTTCTAGGGGGACGGAGTTGATTTTGAAATTGTGGATCTGATGGGTGATTTCCAGGAAGTGGTTACGATTGACGTCGTATCCGGGAGGGTCTTGGGGTCGGTAAAGGTGTCGGAGAGTTGTGGCGAAGGCGTCGGCTTTCTGATCGGGATTTGTGAGGGTTTGGTTATTGTGAATGATTGGTTGGTTGGTGTGTTTTTTTTGACCGGTTAAAATTTTGAAATTGTTCCAGAACTTCTTCCCGTCTCGGTAGTCGAGATCAGAGCAAGTTCTGGTCCATTGTTCTTCTCTGAACGAATTGATTTGGAGCCGAACGAGCGCGTTGAGACGGTTCCATTCTGTCTTTATCGCCGGATCGTGTGTCCGTTGATATGAGCGCAGAGTGGAGCGTTTCTTTTTGATTAATTTTACGATTCGGTCGGGGAGGGCGAATTTGTTGACGGGTATGTGTTTAATTGGTGTATTGTTTTCGTATGAGTGCTGTATGTGTGTTGTGATGTGTTCGATTTGTGTGTCGATAACGGCGGGGTCTACACTGTCTAGGATGGGTGGGAGGTTGTTTGAGATTTGTTCGCGAAAGCCAATCCAGTTGGCGTTCGTCTCGTCACGTATCGCAATGAAGGTGGGCGTGGCCTTTGGTGGTGTTTGTAGCCGGAGATTGGCTAGAAGAGGGAGATGGTTCGATGTGACGGTGGTGCCGATGCGGGCGCCATTGTCTACGAGTAGGCGGGACAGGTTTTCGGAAACGAGGATGTGGTCGGGTATTGATTGGCCGCGGGCTCCTATGAATGTAAATTCGCGATTACGTAGACGAATCAGGGGGAGTTGTAAGAGGGCATCGGATAGAATGGCTCCGTTCGGGTTAGTGTAGGTGTCGCCGAAATCGATGTGTCTGGCGTTGAGATCGCCGAGTATAATGGTGTTGGGGAGGGAAGAGACGTACCGAATAAATTCAAGGTCCAGGATTGAGCGGGGTGGATTATAGTAGGAGAAGCAGGTGATTGGAAATTTGTTGAAATAAACTGTGGCCGCGACGCATTCGAGGTGTGCGAATTCGTTTGAAATCGAAAACCTGGTGCAAGCCAGGTGGTTTTGAATTGCAATCGCGACACCGCGAATGGCACCGCGCTCAGAGTTCCGTTGGAATGTTTGGTAGCCGGGGATAATGACAGGTTTTTTGGTTTTGGTTTCTTGGATGGCTAGGACCTGAATTTTATCGGTTGAAAGAAGGTTGATGATGGGTTGCCGTTTTCTAGAAAATCCGTCGGCGTTGACAGTCCCTATCACAGTCTCCATTAGAACGGCACTATGGAGATGTGGATGTTTTGACCGGCGAAGGCAAAGTGGGTGGTTCTCCGTAGCACATGCTTGAATGTGGCTTGGAGAGCCTCGCCAATTCGCTCGCGCCGCTCGGGGAGGATGTTTAGGAGCGCTATTGAAAGCGTACGAATGAAGTCATCCGTTTTGAGAAGTGTTTGATCTATCTCTTCCTTGGTGGCATCATCGTAAAAGGGGGGGCAAGGAGGATTGACGCACTTGAGCGGTGCGACTTGGGCTGGGTCTTTGGGGGTTTCCTGTTTCTTGGGGCACTTTGCACTCCAAGCGGGGTGGGATCCGGCGCAATGAATGCACTTGGGGGATTGGGGGTTGCACTTGCGGTCGCAGTCTTGCTTTCCGCAAGTGGGGCAGATGGGGCGGGCCTTGCAGGCCTGGGTGGCGTGGCCGTAGCCGTAGCACCGGCCACATTGGAGAGGGGTGAGGGCTGGGGGGTTGGAGGGTTCGCAACGGAAGTTGCGGCCGAAGATGGGGGCACCACGGACCAGAAGGTGGTCAATGGTGGATTTTTCGGGGGAGAGGACCCTCACGAGGGTGGTTGGGGAGTTGGTGGCTTTGCTGATGATTCTCCATGCTCGTTTGACGTCAAGCATGGAGTCCTGGAGGGTTTCGAGGATCTCGTTGTCGGAGATATCCTGAGGCACGCCTCGGATAACGCACGAGAACATGGGGGGCTTTCTGACGGATGGCTGGGTGATGCGGGGGTTGCGGAGGGAAACTCGGACGCGGGGGTCCCCAAAGGAGTTGCAGATGAGACTCTGCAGGGAGGCTGGGGTGGGATCTGAGGAGAGCTCGAGGATGGCGGAGTTGTCTCGGCGGAGGACAAGGGATCTGAGGTGACGGGTGATTTTTGAAATGGTTTTCAGTTGCCTGAAAAGGTTTTTCTGGGAGGCGAATTGGGGGGGGATGTTTGTTAAAATAAAAAAGGTACTCACCGGGCGGTTTTGAGGTTGAGATTCCGGAGATTGTGACCTGGAGGCGGGTGGGGATTTCCTTTTCCTGGAGGGGACTTCGGTGAAGTCCATCATCTCCGGGGGCTGGATCTGGAGGCTGGTGGATGATGGTCCTTGCGGTCCTGGTTGGGGGTGGATGGAGTCCCTCGGCTTGGCGGGATGGGCCTGGCGGCTGGAGGATGGAGGTCCTTGCGGTCCTGGCTGGGGGTGGATGGTGGCGTCGTTGGTGTCTTCGGAGAAGACCCCGCTCGCGTTGGCCTCCGAGTACTCAGACTGGTACCCGGGGGTGTTCCCCCTGAGGTAGGGGGTGGGTGGGGTTGGCTGCCTTCGGGTCTGGGACCTGGAGCGGGCCCTTGACGTTGGTTGCTGATGTTGTTTTGTGGAGGATGAAGAATCGCTTGATTCTTCATTATCTCTGGCGCGCTTGGCGCGTCGTCGCTGTTTACTGGTCATCCCCATTGCGGAGAGACCAGTGATCGCTGGGCCGGGCACCGGTTGTACGGTCAGCCGTTCACGAGGTGATCGGTCGACCGGACACGAGTTGCTCGGTAGCGCTGCGGTGTTGTTGGTGTTGTTCTCTCTGTTTCTGTCGCTGTCTCACTCACTCACTTGCTCGCTGTACTGGCGCTTGCACTGGATCTGGCACTGGCGGCCGATTGACCGGGGTGGATTGCTCTCACTGCTCGATGCGTGACAGACGACAACAACGAAAATTTTACGGAATTTGGTAGACCTCCTGGCGCTGAACCGAAGATGAAACGCGAGACGCTCGCAAAATACGCAGGCTGAATGTTCGACGGAAAGTTTCGTGTTGCACCGATTCGAAAAAGGGGCCCCCGCGACGTCGTCCTACACGGTCCGTCGGAGGCGATGACCCCGACCAAGGGTCGACACTTTGACCCGTCCGTTGATGCAGCCTCGTCATCGCGGGGTCTCGGATTCCGGCGAAAAAGCAATCGGTCACGGACACTCTCGACGACCGTCGTGACGTCTTTAATCTTTGGACGGGTGCGACGTCAAACGGGATCCATCGCGGAATGCGATTTTTGTTTCTCCTTAAAGCGCACTGTTTTACCTCTCTTTTCCGATCGAGAGCGGCTCGATCTGTCGCCCCGTTCGCCGGTTAAGGCGCCCCGAATCGGGCGACTCTTTTTCCGATGCGAACGGTTTCCGTCCTTCGTTTCTTGTTCGGCCGGGCAAAATTCGGGGAAAAACTGGACACACCGGACTCCAAAGTCGCACGTCCATAGGGGGGTGAGGCGACGGATGGCGCCCAAACAAGCCATACGACCGTGCGACTGCCCCGGGCGCCGATTGTTCGCTTGGGCGACGATTAAAAAATTAACGCGCACCTTCCTCCTCGCCTTTCGAACGTCGAGTACATTGCCGCTCGTCTTCGAAAAAAACGCATCACTTTGGGGAAAGGGGGGCGGGTGCGCCCGAACCATCGAAACGAGAGCGGTCTCGAATACATATCGGACGGGTTCACGTCCGGCGCAAGATCGCGTTATCGCTTGGGAAAAATTATAAACGCGCACTCGGGCCAGACGCGATAAGACGATGCCCGTCTTTCCAGGGCAGCGAAATTGCGGTCGCTGTTGACGAGTGCCGATGAGTAGGTAAACGGTAAATTGCTCTCCCAATGAGGCCATCCTAGAAAGCTCAGTACCCACAAGACGGGATTAATTTAAAAAAAGAAAACAAACCGTACCTATAATACAAGCTAATAATCAAACGGCGAAATGAAGGTGAACGAAAATCGCGAGGAAGGGAGAGGTTTTCGTCCGTCGGCGAAAAAATGAGAGAGGGCATTTTCTGTGCCGAAAATGTATATGTACTTTTTTTTAACACCTGCTTGGCGAATAAATCGCTTAACTATATTTCTCGTCCAACACCTCATAAGAGATAGGCGAGCAGACAAAAACGTAAAAACGTAACAACTATACCTACTTATTTACATACCTACCTACCTACCTACCTACCTACCTACCTACCTACCTACCTACCTACCTACCTACCTACCTACACCTATTATTTTAGAACTAACGGATTCATCATTTAAAATCAAACCGCCCACACGTATCTGATCCTTTTTTCCTTCTTCTGCTTTTCGATTTACATATTTCATAAGGTACATATATTTATAGGTAGGTACGTTTTTCTTTTTTTTTCTGATGAAAATGTTTTTTCATTAAACCGACCGAAATGAACGGTGCCTCAACGTCGAATGATTTTTTAAGTAACGTATAGGCAGCAGGTAAGTAGGTACCTACCTATATAGGTACCGTCCCATTTTCATGTGAAGGCGAGAGGCATCTTGCGAGCCTTATCAAAACTGTTCCACCATGTCAAACTAGAAATCGCATCAGTGGCGCGGCGCACTTAATACTAAATATTTTAAATGATAAGTGAGTAGGTATTTTAAATAAATACGATACGAGTTAACCAGCGTCACCACTTAGCTTTTACATGTTCGATGAACGGCGGAAATATTATTATCTGCCCTATATTTGATTTGTTGTTTTTTTCAACGCGGACACCGACTACACATTGTTGATATTGGACAACAAATATTTACGGATTCGGGGGTAGTATCTGCGCACTAATCAAGTCTCGCCAAACTCTCGGCTGCCTATCAAATTTATACGGCAGGTAGGTACCTACCTATTTTGCCAGTCTGTATTTTTACTGATGTTAAAATTGCGTTCGACGGAAAAAGTATTAAATTTCTTTAAATCCTTAGATTCGACCTGGTCACAGAAGTCTGGCATCCACGCGAGTGCATGCATCCAATCAAAAACAATAATAAGAAGCGTCCTTCATTGCGAGTGGTGCGAGCACAGACTAAGACTGGAACAGAACCATGTCCGTACTCCGATTGCCGACGTCAGTGCCTCCCGTCGCTACTCGCCAATAGATGCCGCTGCGATGCAGTTTGCTGCTTTCAACCCTCATCAATGAGATAATGAGATTTTTACACTTCATTTTCTAATGGATCTCATTCGGAAATTTTTTTTTCATTACGTCTATCGGTATCGCCGACGTCCGTTCTATCCGTTTATCTTCATAAACAAATGTCATCCGTTTACACCCCACCCCCCCCCCCGCCCCGGCTATTGCCCCCCCATTTCTCAAAGGAAAAAACAACAACAGCTAAAAACAAAACGAACACGTTTCGATTTCATTTCCATTCACTTACCTAGAAGGAGAGTATACCTAGCGTAATAATAGCGTAAAAATTAAATTGGGTCTTCAGGGTCGTAGAGTGCCTACTACAACCTAAAATTATTTATTTTGGACATATCAAAGTTTTTTTTTTGTTTTTTTTAATGGAATGAGAAGAGAAAATAAGATTGGCTTTTACAGTTGTTGGTGTTTAAATTCAGAAGTTTGTGAGTTATAAATAAGTGAAAATCGTCATTTTTGAAGTTCAAGGTCCTGTACAACGAAAACGGCTCAAGATAGAGAGAAACGGCTTACATGTCACTATTTTAACTTTTCATGCACTATCCTATGGTATAGAAACATTTGGACTTTCTTTGTGTGTTTTTTTTTTTATTTGGCGACGCGTGGAAAAATCTCGAATTTTTCCAAATTTTTTATCACCCTGTATAAACATTTTATCTACATCATAGGATAGTACATGAAAAGGGGTCAGGCCAGGTCAGGTCAGGCCAGGTCAGGTCTACATCATAGGATAGTACATGAAAAGTTAAAATAGGGACATGTAAGCCGTTTCTCTCTATCTTGAGCCGTTTTCGTTGTACAGGGCCTTGAACTTCAAAAATGACGATTTTAGTGCAGTTCCCGATCGGAAACATCTCACGGTGCAGTCCCCACCAGCTGAAGTACCGGTGCAGTTCCCGATCGAAAATATCTCACAATATCTCACGGTGCAGTCCCTGTCAGCTGAAGTACCAAAAATTAGACATTTCAATTTTCCAGTTAGTTTTTCACCGCATTTCACCGTACTTTTTGAAAAATAAATTTTTTTTTAAATTTTGTTGCCGATTGCATCACAACTTTGTCCATTTAAGCGACTCCGTATCTGGCAAAATAATAAAAGCTTCCATAATCGCTCATAATAATACTAATAATAAAAAATATTATTATAATAATATAGGTAGGTAGGTTGTTCTTAATTTGATTTCCCTTCATCTTTTTCCATAATTTCTTCTATTGCAGTCTGCTCCTACCGTGCAGGTTTCTTTCTCTAGTATCGAATTCTGTTTTCCGGCTTGAAACGGCTGTTAGCGGGGACACGCGCGATACGGAACGCCGCCGCTAGATGGACGCACCTACACCATCAGTTCATTTAATAACAACGATACGTCTGATATCGCCCAAGAATACACACCTCTACATTATTATCCAGCACGGCGTTGCCGGTCTATACGAGTTCAATAATAATAATTATACACTAGATCTGGTACCCACCATTTAAATCGGTTTTTGTACGCAAAAAAGCAGGCAGGTACTGATAAATAGGTATTTAATTATTAATTTCGGCGATCAAACAAATAAGCGCTCACGCTTGCGGAACTTGAGAAAATGAATTTCCCCACCTAAACGAAGCTTGTAGGTACCTACCTAGGTAAGAGCTGATGGCAAAAAGCATTTTCGGCGAACTCGGTGACCCGCTTTCACGTCTCACAGTACGGGGAGGTCGGGACATGATAATGCTCCTTTCACCTAGGCACGAGCATTCAGCTGACTGACTTGTTTGTTTCTTCGGAAATATTGGAATCAAAATTTAATAATTTAAATACTTCGGGGAGCGATTGAGGGTGGAATAGTATTGTTCCTTACCTGCCGAGCGAAGACCTGCGGTAAATTATGTCGAGCGGGCGGAGCGTGATGTATTATTATCATTATTATTATTTCCTAACTACCTAATACTGTTTTCACGCAAAATAATAAAACTTGACGGATGTGCGTGTGCGCGGAGAACAATAGGTACCTAATTGTTTCAATAATTTTTGTGGTTCTGAAAAGAACCGGTTTTTTTTTTCCTCAATTTTCCGGTGGCACCCGAACAAGGAACACAGGAAGGAGCTGTGTTACCTTACTTGGAGCTGGTGTACTTGGTGACGGCCTTTGTTCCTTCACTGACAGCGTGCTTAGCCAACTCTCCGGGCAGCAGAAGACGGACAGCGGTCTGAATTTCCCTGCTGGTAATCGTGGACCTCTTGTTGTAGTGCGCCAGTCTGGAAGCCTCGGCGGCGATCCGTTCGAAGATGTCGTTGACGAAAGAGTTCATGATCGACATCGCTTTGGAACTGATACCGGTGTCGGGGTGGACCTGCTTCAGCACTTTGTAAATGTAGATGGCGTAAGATTCCTTCCTCCTGCGTTTCTTCTTCTTGTCGCTTTTCGAGATGTTCTTCTGGGCTTTGCCCGCTTTCTTTGCAGCTTTACCGCTCGTTTTCGGTGGCATGATCGATGATGATGATGATGATGTCGTAGAGGATGACCAACTTGTCAAGGCGACGGTCTGATATCGAATCGTGAGGCCGACTTTTAAAAATCGGTATTTAAGAGAGACGATCGTCGCTCGTCTGTCCCGCCCCACCGAGTGCGAGCCGTACGAGTGCTCCGATTGGCTCTCGCCTCCGAACACGCGACGACATATAACGTCAGCTCAAAATGGTCGGACGAGCATTCGAGTTGAGCCTTCGTCGTTGTCGCAACGCATATACTCTCGTACCAAGCACACGCAGACCTAACAATCATCATGAGCGGAAGAGGAAAAGGCGGTAAAGTCAAGGGGAAAGCGAAGAGCCGTTCCAGCCGTGCAGGACTTCAGTTCCCCGTGGGCCGTATTCACAGGCTCCTACGTAAGGGCAATTACGCCGAACGCGTCGGTGCCGGCGCTCCCGTCTATTTGGCAGCCGTCATGGAATATCTGGCCGCCGAAGTCCTCGAGTTGGCAGGAAACGCCGCACGAGACAACAAGAAAACCAGAATCATCCCCAGACACTTGCAGCTGGCGATCAGAAACGACGAGGAATTGAACAAGCTCCTCTCCGGCGTGACCATCGCGCAAGGCGGCGTCCTGCCCAACATCCAGGCCGTGCTCCTGCCCAAAAAGACCGAGAAGAAACCTTAAGCGGTGTCTTTGTCTCCGTCTCCGGACAACAAAATTTCCCGAATATCATCCGGCCCTTCTCAGGGCCACAAAATATCGTTCAACAACAACACAGTTTTTTCGTAACGATGAGTATACGTACGTCTCGGAAATCCGCAAAGCGTCAGACAGCTTCGCCACCTGCAAAAGTTAATTTGTCGAACTTTTGTTTTTGGCTTTAGTTACAGGAGGTAGCAACATGATTTGAAAATTTTCGGATCTCATACTTATTACTCGGGCTCTTTTCGGTAATTCGGATTAAACGGGGTAGGTACCTAACCTACCGTCTACTAAATAAACGAAGTTCTAGTGGCAATTAATTGAAAATTTTAAGATTCACCTCAATATCCACCCACGACGCGTTTCTACGGAAGGTGAAACCTTATTGCAAATACCGGGGGCAAATGCAGGTTAACCGATTGTCGGTTCTTAGCTACCGGGGAAGTAGACCTCGGACAATCGAGAACGAACCCTTACCTGCGAGTTGAAGACCTGCAGTAAATCTCGTTAATGACGGTCATAAAATTTTCAAACGAGTGATTCAACGTAAACTCTGCTTATCGTCAAGAGGGTAATACGTGTAATACGGCCGACACAAAACAAAAGTCTTTGAAATTTTTGTGGTTCTGAAAAGAACCGGGTGTTTTTTTTTTGAGGTTGGCTTTCGTCGTTCAGCTGATAAAACGGAGGACGTTTCGTTGCTTAACCTCCGAAGCCGTACAGGGTGCGGCCTTGTCGTTTCAGAGCGTAGACGACGTCCATGGCGGTCACAGTCTTGCGCTTTGCGTGTTCGGTGTAGGTCACGGCGTCTCTGATGACGTTCTCGAGGAAGACCTTGAGCACGCCGCGGGTTTCTTCGTAGATGAGACCGGAGATACGCTTCACACCGCCTCGTCGAGCCAATCTTCTGATGGCGGGCTTCGTGATGCCCTGGATGTTATCGCGAAGAACTTTGCGATGACGCTTAGCGCCACCCTTACCAAGACCTTTACCGCCTTTGCCTCTGCCGGTCATGTCGATGAACGATTAATTTATTTGCTTGCGGGAGAAGTCGAGAGTTCTAACTGCCTCGGTCGGACCACGAAGATCGAATGAACGAAACGTTTTTTTTTTTTTTTTTTTTTTTTTTTTTTTTTTTTTTTTTTTTTTGGCAAGGAGGGGAAATCCATTATGGATACCCTTATCCTCCTGGATAAGGGTTATGTGGGACTCTCACCCACTAAAACCCCTCCTTGTGTTGCACCTGGTGTCCTCGCCGATGCAAGCGTTTGCAGCCAGGGGTTGCCCTTTTGCTGCGCATTCTCGAGGGTGGGTCGTCTCGGGGTGTTGGGTGCTGCTCTGGCAGCGGCTGCGTCTCCGCGCCTTGGGTGTGTCGCCCGCCGTGTCTGGGGGGCGTTCGTCTGGAGGTCCGCTGGGTTCAAGGAGGGGGCTGCCCTCCCTGAGCGTCCGGTGGTCTTCCATGGGGTCCGCCCTGGGGCATCAGGAGGATCGACTTGGGCCTTCGATGTTTCCACTGCGTCTCCTCGTCGTAGTCGCAGGCGGCTCTGACGAGGGGATTTGGATGGTCGCTGGCAGTGGCGAAGGTCCTCTCTGCCTGTCCCTGGATGAAGTCTTTCAGCCAGGGGATCTTCATTTCCCGGTGAATCTGCTCGTTCCTGACGAACCAAGGAGCGCCTGTGGCCCACCGCAGCATCCTGCTCTGAACGACTTGAAGTCGTTTCAGATGCGTTGCCGCGGCGTAGCCCCAGACGCTGCTCGCGTAAGTCAGGGTCGGGCGGATGATCGTCCTGTAACATAAGATTTTATTCTTTAGTGACATCTTGCTGCGTCGGCAGAGCAAGGGGTTAAGCGAGCCCGCTATCTGCCTTGCTCTTGATGCCATCTCTGTTGTGTGTTTCTCCCAGGTGAGTTTCTTATCCAGAAACACGCCGAGATATTTCACCGAGTCCTTCCAGGGGATCTGCCTGTCGAAGACCTCGAGTTGGCCTGACGGTGACTTCTTCCGCTTGGTGAACAGGATAGCCGCGCTCTTCTCCGCGTTCACCTCGATCCTCCACTTCGAGAACCAGTCCTCCAACTGGTCCAGGGCTTCCTGGAGGCGCCTGGTGGCAACCTCTGGGCTCCACGATCTGGTGAGGATTGCGGTGTCGTCGGCGTAGAGGGCTATCTCGGTGTTTGGCGTCCTGGGGATGTCTGAAACATACAAGCTATATAGTAGGGGGGAGAGCAGGGATCCTTGGGGGACCCCTGCCTCGAGTGTCTTCTCCGACGATCTGGTTTCTCCCAGCTTGGCTCGTGCTCTGCGGGCTCGCAGGTACGAGTGGAGGAGCTGAACCATCGAGCGCTCGAGTCCGGCGTTGAGGAGCTTAAAAATAAGTCCCTTGTGCCAGACTTTGTCGAAGGCCTTCGCCACGTCCAGGAACACTGCGCCCGTGACCTGGTTGCGGTTGAAGCCCTCGGTGGCGTGCTCGACGACTCTGAGGATCTGCTGGACCGTGGAGTGCTTCTCCCGGAAGCCGAACTGCTCTGGCTGGACCAGCTTCTTCTCCTTCACCGATGTCCTCAGTCTCGCCAGAATCACACCCTCCGCGATCTTTCCCACCGTGGAGATGAGGCTGATCGGGCGGTAGTTCTGGGGAAACGTGTGGTCCTTGCTCGGCTTCGGGATGAAGATGACGTCGGCGCGCTTCCACTCAGCGGGGAAGTGGTGGAGTCGGAGCATGGCGTTGTTGATGTTGACCAGCGCCATGGTCGCCTTCTTCGGGAGGTTTTTCAGCGCCAGGTTGCTGATCGCGTCCGGGCCGGGAGCCTTTCTGCTGCGCCTGGACCTGATGATTCCCTCGATTTCCTCCGGTGTCGTTGGGGTGATGACTTCGTTTGAGGGGGCCTGCAACAACCTGCTAACAGAACGGTTTACCTGGTCGATGAAGTCCAGGTCGGCGTTCTCGTAGTTGGGGCTGCATTGTCTCTCGAGTTGGTCGGCGAGAGTTTCCGCTTTGTCCTCGGGGGTGTATGCCAGGCCTTGGAGTCCGTGCAGAACGGGCATTGGCTTGCGGTCGGACCGCAATGCCTTTGCCATCCTCCACACGGTGTTGTCCTCGGTCGAGAGCGTCTCCAGTTTGGCCTGCCATTGCTCGTCCCTCAGATCGGCGAGAGCTTGCTTGACCTCCTCGTTGAGACGGTTGGCTTCCCTCTTGTCGTCGGGGTTCATCGTAGTGCGGGCTCTGCGTCTGGCTCGGTGTTTGGCTCTGATCAGCTCCCTGATGCGAGTCGGTAGTCGGGGTTTGCGCTGTTGCTGCTGTCTCACCTTCGTCGCCGCCTCCAAGGAGGTTTGGATTTTCAGCGTCAGGTCCGCTACGGTGTCATCCAGCTGGTCTGTCGATTCGATCGGGCGAATCGGCCCCAGTGTCCGCCGTAGGTGATCTGTGAAGGCTGGCCAATCCGTGGTCCGCTGGATTTTGTCGGCGAGGGTTGGGTCCGCCTCCGCCCCTAGATGGAGCAGGAGCGGGTCGTGATTGGAGCTGAGCTCCGGCACGACGGTGAGATGTTGCGCCAGCGTGACGTCTTTGACGATGGCTATGTCGATGACGTCTGGTCCGTCCAATCGGGCCGTAATGGGTCGGTTCGGGTGTTCCTAGAACAGAGAGGTGGTTAGCGTCCGCGAAGGAACGGATTACCTTACCTCTCGTGTTGGTGACTCTGCTGTGCCATGTTGGATGTTTGGCGTTGAAGTCACCGGCTAGGATTGTCGGGATGTCTGCGCTGAAGATGGCTTCGAGGTCCTCTGCGAGCACCGTTCTGCCTGGCCTGTTGTACGCTGCTGCGAGGCGCAGTTCGCCCGCGGTGGCAGTGCGTATGACAATGGCGTTGGCTTCCAGGTGGGTGGTTTGCGGTAGCGGGACGGAGTAGTGGTCTATGGACTTCTTGACGATGATCGCGGTCCCTCCTCCTCTCTCGTTGCTCCTGTCTCTGCGGTGGATCTCGAAGTTCCGAATCTTCAGGTTGCGATTTGGCTGGAGGTTTGTCTCGCACACGAGGGCGACGTCCACGTCGTGGCGGTTGAGGAATTCCTCAAACTCCAGTTTTCTCGGCAACAGCGTCGTGGCGTTCCAGACGGCGACTTGTAGAGATGTTGGTTTCCGTCTGGTGTCTGGCATTAGCGGCTCGGGGGTAGTCGCTTTTCCAGGGCCTTGACTGCTGCCTGAAGCTGCTGGATGCTCCTCAGCACTGCCTGAAGGATGCCGTCTGCGGGGGCCTCGTTGGTGGCTGGCGTCGTCGCTGGCTTTTTCGTCGTCGCGTGGCGCGCCTGGCGAGCGCCCGCTCCGCCTTTGACAGCATCTGCAAAACAGGGCTTACCTGCACGGGGGGCGTCGGTGTTTGCCTTCCTTTCGGTTGGCCTCTCCGCTGTCGGCTGCTTTTCGGCGGGCTTCGTCGTCGCCTGCGTGGATTTTTGCTTCCTGGAAGCGATGGTGGAGGCCTGTTGCGCCCCCGGCCTTGCGGGGCACCCCTTGTAATTCGCGGGGTGCGGTCCGCGGCACAGGGCACAGGTGGCCTTCTCCTCCTTCTTTCTGGGGCAGGGTCCGTTCTCGTGGTTGCCGGCGCAGGCCACGCAGACGCGGGGGGCGGTGCAGCGGCTGGCTGCATGTCCATAGCGCTGGCAACGGTGGCATTGGCCGACGCTGCTCTGCTTCCGCAGGGACTCGGTCCTCACGATGACGGAGTCAACGGTCCGCAGGTCCTTAAAGATCCTCGTCTCGGTGCGAGGCAGGTGAACCAGGACAAGCGGGGTCGCTTGCCTTTCACGTCCTCGTAGCATCCGGTGGGCTGCGACGGGATGGAAGCCCTGTTGTTTAAGGTCGTCAATGACAGTCTCGTTGGTGGTCGACAGCGGGACCCCTCGGATGACCACCTTGAGTACCTTCTCCTCCGGGAGCTGGTACGTGTGGTAGGCCCGTCTTGCTTCGTTGAGGAGCTTTATGGTGCCCCTGAAATCACTGGCTCGCTGGGGGTGGAGTCTGATGCCCTCTCGCGTCATTGAGGCCTTGAGGATGTTTAGTCCTCGGCGCCTCAACTCCGCCGAGAGCTGCGTCCAGCCCTGCGTGTCCCTCAGGATGATCGGCGGGATTTTTTCGCTTTTTTCGTCGCTGGGCGGTGGCTGCGAAATGTCATTTTGGGGGGGCGCTGTTTCATCAGGCGTCGCTTCCCTAGGTGGGGACCTGGAATGAGACCGTGAAATTTGGCTTACTGTTTTCCTCTGCCTTTTCAGCAGGGTAAAATCCTCCGTGTTCTCCTCCTCTGAAGGCAAGGAGTCGGTGGAGTGATGTCGCTTCTTGGTCGGTTCTGGAGATGTCTCCATCTCTTCTTCCGGTGTCGGTGGGGGCAAGGGTGTGTCAATCGACGATGGATTGCATAAGGCCAGTAGTTGCTCGTACTGGAGTACGATGGCCTGCCGGCTTGCGTACATCTCATCCATCCTCTTATCGATTTCCGCGATTTGTGCGGCAAGTCTCTCGATGGCCTCGGCCGAAGCCATGCTGGCCACTTGCGATGACCAGTCGGCTGCCGGTGAGTCGGTTGGTTGGCTCGGTGGATCTCTGCTCGCTTCGGTGGTGGTGGTTGGACTGACCTGACGCTCTGAAAAGAGCGGCAGGCTAGTGATGTGTCGGTTGGCTGCTAGCGGTGGCGCTGGCTGGCTCTGGTAGTTGCTGGCTCGCGTGGCTACTCTCTCCGCTGAACGAAACGTGGAGCAGAGTTGGTGTTAAATATCGCTGCGTACGCGCAAGCAGCCGACCAATGGCGTGCCTCCTTTCCCCGGTAACCGGCCGTTCATTATATATAGCGGTGTTTGGGTAAATCGGCGTAGATTTTTAACGTTCGTCCTGCGAAGCGTGCACTGCTCCGATCTTCTGAAGCTTAAAGAATGGCGCGTACCAAGCAAACAGCCCGTAAATCGACCGGAGGCAAGGCCCCCAGGAAACAACTGGCAACCAAGGCGGCCAGAAAGAGCGCTCCCGCGACCGGCGGCGTCAAAAAACCCCATCGTTACAGGCCCGGTACCGTCGCTCTGCGAGAAATTCGCCGTTATCAGAAGAGCACCGAGCTTCTGATCCGCAAACTGCCCTTCCAGCGCCTCGTCAGGGAGATCGCACAAGATTTCAAGACCGATCTCCGATTCCAGTCTTCCGCCGTAATGGCTCTACAGGAGGCCAGCGAGGCTTACCTGGTCGGCCTCTTCGAGGACACCAACTTGTGCGCCATCCACGCCAAGCGCGTGACAATCATGCCCAAGGACATCCAGCTGGCCAGACGAATCCGCGGCGAACGCGCCTAAGTTCTTCTTCCGCCCCTCGGCCGTCGCCAATCGCGGCGACCGGTCAATCACCACCGGTTCTTTTCAGAACCACAAAATAGCGTAACCAGACTTTGATTACTTCTTGTTCGCTTGTACGTACACGCACGTAGGTGGGAAAAGTTACCCCGAACCTGCATTGAACCAAAAACAAAACGCACCTCGGCAGACAGATACCGGGGGGCATGCACGCGGATGTGTTCGATCGTCCCTAATTCCTGCGCCCAAAATCTTTTTAGTATTTTTTAATTAAAAAATACAATATTATTTTCTTTCGTCCTACCTGCTCTCGTTTATTTTATTCTCCCTAACCGTTGAGATCGAAACGACGACGCGTCGTCGACGATCGGATGATACCATAACGTCGTCATTTACCTCCCCTCTCACGCTCCCCTTTGGGGTTCTCGCAACGCTCCACCGACAAGGAACAATTATTATTATCGATAGCCGGCTCGCCGTGTTCGTGCGTATTACCTATTTTCATTTTAGAACCTAGTCTTTACGTCATTTTGCGGTCCTGAAAAGGACCAGTTTTATGTGGATTTTTCCCGCAGTACCGCACCGATACGGAGCACGGAAGGAGGACTGCAATCTTTAAGGCGCCTCCTCCTCACTTCTTGCGCTTCGGGGAGGCGGCGGCTTTCTTTGGAGTCTTTGCGACAGCTTTCGCAGACTTGGGCTTCGGAGCTTTCGGCTTCTTCGTCGGTCCGGCCTTGTTGGATTTTTTCGCTTTGGATGGACTTTTCGGTTTGGCGGCTGCCGCGGCGGGCTTGGAAACCTTTTTCGGTTTGGAGACGGCGGCGGACTTCTTCTCCTTCTTCGCCTTCGGAGACGCGGCTACGGATTTCTTAGAAGCCGCAGCAGCTTTCGGCTTGGCCGGTTTGGAGGCGGACGGCGATCTCTTCGACTTTGCGGAGGCCGCGGTCGTTTTCTTTTCACCGGAGACGGCAGACGAAGCCAGCTTAAAGGATCCGGACGCTCCTTTCCCTTTCGTCTGTACCAGAGATCCACCGGCGACGGCAGACTTGAGGTACTTCTTGATGAACGGCGCCACCTTCTCGGCGTCGACCTTGTAGTTGGCGGCGACGTACTTCTTAATCGCCTGCAGCGAAGAACCGCCGCGCTCCTTAAGGCCCTTGATCGCGTTGTTGACCATCTCTGATGTAGGAGGATGAGACGGCTTCGAGCGGGGATTCTTGACTTTCTTCTCCTTCTTAACTTTGGCAACGCCGCCCTCTGCCGCAGCACCGGAGGTGGCTGTTTGCTGTGCTGATACGTCGGCCATATCGATATCTCGTGATGAACGGAAGCGGGGTTGGTTCGAGTGAGCAAGTAAGTGATCGGGTACACTCTCGTCGTACGATTGACTCGGTCGCTGTTAGAACGGCACCTTTAAATCGTTTGTTGGTTTGACAACGAAAATTTTACGGAATTTGGTAGACCTCCTGGCGCTGAACCGAAGATGAAACGCGAGACGCTCGCAAAATACGCAGGCTGAATGTTCGACGGAAAGTTTCGTGTTGCACCGATTCGAAAAAGGGGCCCCCGCGACGTCGTCCTACACGGTCCGTCGGAGGCGATGACCCCGACCAAGGGTCGACACTTTGACCCGTCCGTTGATGCAGCCTCGTCATCGCGGGGTCTCGGATTCCGGCGAAAAAGCAATCGGTCACGGACACTCTCGACGACCGTCGTGACGTCTTTAATCTTTGGACGGGTGCGACGTCAAACGGGATCCATCGCGGAATGCGATTTTTGTTTCTCCTTAAAGCGCACTGTTTTACCTCTCTTTTCCGATCGAGAGCGGCTCGATCTGTCGCCCCGTTCGCCGGTTAAGGCGCCCCGAATCGGGCGACTCTTTTTCCGATGCGAACGGTTTCCGTCCTTCGTTTCTTGTTCGGCCGGGCAAAATTCGGGGAAAAACTGGACACACCGGACTCCAAAGTCGCACGTCCATAGGGGGGTGAGGCGACGGATGGCGCCCAAACAAGCCATACGACCGTGCGACTGCCCCGGGCGCCGATTGTTCGCTTGGGCGACGATTAAAAAATTAACGCGCACCTTCCTCCTCGCCTTTCGAACGTCGAGTACATTGCCGCTCGTCTTCGAAAAAAACGCATCACTTTGGGGAAAGGGGGGCGGGTGCGCCCGAACCATCGAAACGAGAGCGGTCTCGAATACATATCGGACGGGTTCACGTCCGGCGCAAGATCGCGTTATCGCTTGGGAAAAATTATAAACGCGCACTCGGGCCAGACGCGATAAGACGATGCCCGTCTTTCCAGGGCAGCGAAATTGCGGTCGCTGTTGACGAGTGCCGATGAGTAGGTAAACGGTAAATTGCTCTCCCAATGAGGCCATCCTAGAAAGCTCAGTACCCACAAGACGGGATTAATTTAAAAAAAGAAAACAAACCGTACCTATAATACAAGCTAATAATCAAACGGCGAAATGAAGGTGAACGAAAATCGCGAGGAAGGGAGAGGTTTTCGTCCGTCGGCGAAAAAATGAGAGAGGGCATTTTCTGTGCCGAAAATGTATATGTACTTTTTTTTAACACCTGCTTGGCGAATAAATCGCTTAACTATATTTCTCGTCCAACACCTCATAAGAGATAGGCGAGCAGACAAAAACGTAAAAACGTAACAACTATACCTACTTATTTACATACCTACCTACCTACCTACCTACCTACCTACCTACCTACCTACCTACCTACCTACCTACCTACCTACACCTATTATTTTAGAACTAACGGATTCATCATTTAAAATCAAACCGCCCACACGTATCTGATCCTTTTTTCCTTCTTCTGCTTTTCGATTTACATATTTCATAAGGTACATATATTTATAGGTAGGTACGTTTTTCTTTTTTTTTCTGATGAAAATGTTTTTTCATTAAACCGACCGAAATGAACGGTGCCTCAACGTCGAATGATTTTTTAAGTAACGTATAGGCAGCAGGTAAGTAGGTACCTACCTATATAGGTACCGTCCCATTTTCATGTGAAGGCGAGAGGCATCTTGCGAGCCTTATCAAAACTGTTCCACCATGTCAAACTAGAAATCGCATCAGTGGCGCGGCGCACTTAATACTAAATATTTTAAATGATAAGTGAGTAGGTATTTTAAATAAATACGATACGAGTTAACCAGCGTCACCACTTAGCTTTTACATGTTCGATGAACGGCGGAAATATTATTATCTGCCCTATATTTGATTTGTTGTTTTTTTCAACGCGGACACCGACTACACATTGTTGATATTGGACAACAAATATTTACGGATTCGGGGGTAGTATCTGCGCACTAATCAAGTCTCGCCAAACTCTCGGCTGCCTATCAAATTTATACGGCAGGTAGGTACCTACCTATTTTGCCAGTCTGTATTTTTACTGATGTTAAAATTGCGTTCGACGGAAAAAGTATTAAATTTCTTTAAATCCTTAGATTCGACCTGGTCACAGAAGTCTGGCATCCACGCGAGTGCATGCATCCAATCAAAAACAATAATAAGAAGCGTCCTTCATTGCGAGTGGTGCGAGCACAGACTAAGACTGGAACAGAACCATGTCCGTACTCCGATTGCCGACGTCAGTGCCTCCCGTCGCTACTCGCCAATAGATGCCGCTGCGATGCAGTTTGCTGCTTTCAACCCTCATCAATGAGATAATGAGATTTTTACACTTCATTTTCTAATGGATCTCATTCGGAAATTTTTTTTTCATTACGTCTATCGGTATCGCCGACGTCCGTTCTATCCGTTTATCTTCATAAACAAATGTCATCCGTTTACACCCCACCCCCCCCCCCGCCCCGGCTATTGCCCCCCCATTTCTCAAAGGAAAAAACAACAACAGCTAAAAACAAAACGAACACGTTTCGATTTCATTTCCATTCACTTACCTAGAAGGAGAGTATACCTAGCGTAATAATAGCGTAAAAATTAAATTGGGTCTTCAGGGTCGTAGAGTGCCTACTACAACCTAAAATTATTTATTTTGGACATATCAAAGTTTTTTTTTTGTTTTTTTTAATGGAATGAGAAGAGAAAATAAGATTGGCTTTTACAGTTGTTGGTGTTTAAATTCAGAAGTTTGTGAGTTATAAATAAGTGAAAATCGTCATTTTTGAAGTTCAAGGTCCTGTACAACGAAAACGGCTCAAGATAGAGAGAAACGGCTTACATGTCACTATTTTAACTTTTCATGCACTATCCTATGGTATAGAAACATTTGGACTTTCTTTGTGTGTTTTTTTTTTTATTTGGCGACGCGTGGAAAAATCTCGAATTTTTCCAAATTTTTTATCACCCTGTATAAACATTTTATCTACATCATAGGATAGTACATGAAAAGGGGTCAGGCCAGGTCAGGTCAGGCCAGATCAGGTCTACATCATAGGATAGTACATGAAAAGTTAAAATAGGGACATGTAAGCCGTTTCTCTCTATCTTGAGCCGTTTTCGTTGTACAGGGCCTTGAACTTCAAAAATGACGATTTTAGTGCAGTTCCCGATCGGAAACATCTCACGGTGCAGTCCCCACCAGCTGAAGTACCGGTGCAGTTCCCGATCGAAAATATCTCACAATATCTCACGGTGCAGTCCCTGTCAGCTGAAGTACCAAAAATTAGACATTTCAATTTTCCAGTTAGTTTTTCACCGCATTTCACCGTACTTTTTGAAAAATAAATTTTTTTTTAAATTTTGTTGCCGATTGCATCACAACTTTGTCCATTTAAGCGACTCCGTATCTGGCAAAATAATAAAAGCTTCCATAATCGCTCATAATAATACTAATAATAAAAAATATTATTATAATAATATAGGTAGGTAGGTTGTTCTTAATTTGATTTCCCTTCATCTTTTTCCATAATTTCTTCTATTGCAGTCTGCTCCTACCGTGCAGGTTTCTTTCTCTAGTATCGAATTCTGTTTTCCGGCTTGAAACGGCTGTTAGCGGGGACACGCGCGATACGGAACGCCGCCGCTAGATGGACGCACCTACACCATCAGTTCATTTAATAACAACGATACGTCTGATATCGCCCAAGAATACACACCTCTACATTATTATCCAGCACGGCGTTGCCGGTCTATACGAGTTCAATAATAATAATTATACACTAGATCTGGTACCCACCATTTAAATCGGTTTTTGTACGCAAAAAAGCAGGCAGGTACTGATAAATAGGTATTTAATTATTAATTTCGGCGATCAAACAAATAAGCGCTCACGCTTGCGGAACTTGAGAAAATGAATTTCCCCACCTAAACGAAGCTTGTAGGTACCTACCTAGGTAAGAGCTGATGGCAAAAAGCATTTTCGGCGAACTCGGTGACCCGCTTTCACGTCTCACAGTACGGGGAGGTCGGGACATGATAATGCTCCTTTCACCTAGGCACGAGCATTCAGCTGACTGACTTGTTTGTTTCTTCGGAAATATTGGAATCAAAATTTAATAATTTAAATACTTCGGGGAGCGATTGAGGGTGGAATAGTATTGTTCCTTACCTGCCGAGCGAAGACCTGCGGTAAATTATGTCGAGCGGGCGGAGCGTGATGTATTATTATCATTATTATTATTTCCTAACTACCTAATACTGTTTTCACGCAAAATAATAAAACTTGACGGATGTGCGTGTGCGCGGAGAACAATAGGTACCTAATTGTTTCAATAATTTTTGTGGTTCTGAAAAGAACCGGTTTTTTTTTTCCTCAATTTTCCGGTGGCACCCGAACAAGGAACACAGGAAGGAGCTGTGTTACCTTACTTGGAGCTGGTGTACTTGGTGACGGCCTTTGTTCCTTCACTGACAGCGTGCTTAGCCAACTCTCCGGGCAGCAGAAGACGGACAGCGGTCTGAATTTCCCTGCTGGTAATCGTGGACCTCTTGTTGTAGTGCGCCAGTCTGGAAGCCTCGGCGGCGATCCGTTCGAAGATGTCGTTGACGAAAGAGTTCATGATCGACATCGCTTTGGAACTGATACCGGTGTCGGGGTGGACCTGCTTCAGCACTTTGTAAATGTAGATGGCGTAAGATTCCTTCCTCCTGCGTTTCTTCTTCTTGTCGCTTTTCGAGATGTTCTTCTGGGCTTTGCCCGCTTTCTTTGCAGCTTTACCGCTCGTTTTCGGTGGCATGATCGATGATGATGATGATGATGTCGTAGAGGATGACCAACTTGTCAAGGCGACGGTCTGATATCGAATCGTGAGGCCGACTTTTAAAAATCGGTATTTAAGAGAGACGATCGTCGCTCGTCTGTCCCGCCCCACCGAGTGCGAGCCGTACGAGTGCTCCGATTGGCTCTCGCCTCCGAACACGCGACGACATATAACGTCAGCTCAAAATGGTCGGACGAGCATTCGAGTTGAGCCTTCGTCGTTGTCGCAACGCATATACTCTCGTACCAAGCACACGCAGACCTAACAATCATCATGAGCGGAAGAGGAAAAGGCGGTAAAGTCAAGGGGAAAGCGAAGAGCCGTTCCAGCCGTGCAGGACTTCAGTTCCCCGTGGGCCGTATTCACAGGCTCCTACGTAAGGGCAATTACGCCGAACGCGTCGGTGCCGGCGCTCCCGTCTATTTGGCAGCCGTCATGGAATATCTGGCCGCCGAAGTCCTCGAGTTGGCAGGAAACGCCGCACGAGACAACAAGAAAACCAGAATCATCCCCAGACACTTGCAGCTGGCGATCAGAAACGACGAGGAATTGAACAAGCTCCTCTCCGGCGTGACCATCGCGCAAGGCGGCGTCCTGCCCAACATCCAGGCCGTGCTCCTGCCCAAAAAGACCGAGAAGAAACCTTAAGCGGTGTCTTTGTCTCCGTCTCCGGACAACAAAATTTCCCGAATATCATCCGGCCCTTCTCAGGGCCACAAAATATCGTTCAACAACAACACAGTTTTTTCGTAACGATGAGTATACGTACGTCTCGGAAATCCGCAAAGCGTCAGACAGCTTCGCCACCTGCAAAAGTTAATTTGTCGAACTTTTGTTTTTGGCTTTAGTTACAGGAGGTAGCAACATGATTTGAAAATTTTCGGATCTCATACTTATTACTCGGGCTCTTTTCGGTAATTCGGATTAAACGGGGTAGGTACCTAACCTACCGTCTACTAAATAAACGAAGTTCTAGTGGCAATTAATTGAAAATTTTAAGATTCACCTCAATATCCACCCACGACGCGTTTCTACGGAAGGTGAAACCTTATTGCAAATACCGGGGGCAAATGCAGGTTAACCGATTGTCGGTTCTTAGCTACCGGGGAAGTAGACCTCGGACAATCGAGAACGAACCCTTACCTGCGAGTTGAAGACCTGCAGTAAATCTCGTTAATGACGGTCATAAAATTTTCAAACGAGTGATTCAACGTAAACTCTGCTTATCGTCAAGAGGGTAATACGTGTAATACGGCCGACACAAAACAAAAGTCTTTGAAATTTTTGTGGTTCTGAAAAGAACCGGGTGTTTTTTTTTTGAGGTTGGCTTTCGTCGTTCAGCTGATAAAACGGAGGACGTTTCGTTGCTTAACCTCCGAAGCCGTACAGGGTGCGGCCTTGTCGTTTCAGAGCGTAGACGACGTCCATGGCGGTCACAGTCTTGCGCTTTGCGTGTTCGGTGTAGGTCACGGCGTCTCTGATGACGTTCTCGAGGAAGACCTTGAGCACGCCGCGGGTTTCTTCGTAGATGAGACCGGAGATACGCTTCACACCGCCTCGTCGAGCCAATCTTCTGATGGCGGGCTTCGTGATGCCCTGGATGTTATCGCGAAGAACTTTGCGATGACGCTTAGCGCCACCCTTACCAAGACCTTTACCGCCTTTGCCTCTGCCGGTCATGTCGATGAACGATTAATTTATTTGCTTGCGGGAGAAGTCGAGAGTTCTAACTGCCTCGGTCGGACCACGAAGATCGAATGAACGAAACGTGGAGCAGAGTTGGTGTTAAATATCGCTGCGTACGCGCAAGCAGCCGACCAATGGCGTGCCTCCTTTCCCCGGTAACCGGCCGTTCATTATATATAGCGGTGTTTGGGTAAAACCCGAACCGACCCATTACGGCCCGATTGGACGACCAGACGTCATCGACATAGCCATCGTCAAAGACGTCACGCTGGCGCAACATCTCACCGTCGTGCCGGAGCTCAGCTCCAATCACGACCCGCTCCTGCTCCATCTAGGGGCGGAGGCGGACCCAACCCTCGCCGACAAAATCCAGCGGACCACGGATTGGCCAGCCTTCACAGATCACCTACGGCGGACACTGGGGCCGATTCGCCCGATCGAATCGACAGACCAGCTGGATGACACCGTAGCAGACCTGACGCTGAAAATCCAAACCTCCTTGGAGGCGGCGACGAAGGTGAGACAGCAGCAACAGCGCAAACCCCGACTACCGACTCGCATCAGGGAGCTGATCAGAGCCAAACACCGAGCCAGACGCAGAGCCCGCACTACGATGAACCCCGACGACAAGAGGGAAGCCAACCGTCTCAACGAGGAGGTCAAGCAAGCTCTCGCCGATCTGAGGGACGAGCAATGGCAGGCCAAACTGGAGACGCTCTCGTCCGAGGACAACACCGTGTGGAGGATGGCAAAAGCATTGCGGTCCGACCGCAAGCCAATGCCCGTTCTGCACGGACTCCAAGGCCTGGCATACACCCCCGAGGACAAAGCGGAAACTCTCGCCGACCAACTCGAGAGACAGTGCAGCCCCAACTACGAGAACGCCGACCTGGACTTCATCGACCAGGTAAACCGTTCTGTTAGCAGGTTGTTGCAGGCCCCCTCAAACGAAGTCATCACCCCAACGACACCGGAGGAAATCGAGGGAATCATCAGGTCCAGGCGCAGCAGAAAGGCTCCCGGCCCAGACGCGATCAGCAACCTGGCGCTGAAAAACCTCCCGAAGAAGGCGACCATGGCGCTGGTCAACATCAACAACGCCATGCTCCGACTCCACCACTTCCCCGCTGAGTGGAAGCGCGCCGACGTCATCTTCATCCCGAAGCCGAGCAAGGACCACACGTTTCCCCAGAACTACCGCCCGATCAGCCTCATCTCCACGGTGGGAAAGATCGCGGAGGGTGTGATTCTGGCGAGACTGAGGACATCGGTGAAGGAGAAGAAGCTGGTCCAGCCAGAGCAGTTCGGCTTCCGGGAGAAGCACTCCACGGTCCAGCAGATCCTCAGAGTCGTCGAGCACGCCACCGAGGGCTTCAACCGCAACCAGGTCACGGGCGCAGTGTTCCTGGACGTGGCGAAGGCCTTCGACAAAGTCTGGCACAAGGGACTTATTTTTAAGCTCCTCAACGCCGGACTCGAGCGCTCGATGGTTCAGCTCCTCCACTCGTACCTGCGAGCCCGCAGAGCACGAGCCAAGCTGGGAGAAACCAGATCGTCGGAGAAGACACTCGAGGCAGGGGTCCCCCAAGGATCCCTGCTCTCCCCCCTACTATATAGCTTGTATGTTTCAGACATCCCCAGGACGCCAAACACCGAGATAGCCCTCTACGCCGACGACACCGCAATCCTCACCAGATCGTGGAGCCCAGAGGTTGCCACCAGGCGCCTCCAGGAAGCCCTGGACCAGTTGGAGGACTGGTTCTCGAAGTGGAGGATCGAGGTGAACGCGGAGAAGAGCGCGGCTATCCTGTTCACCAAGCGGAAGAAGTCACCGTCAGGCCAACTCGAGGTCTTCGATAGGCAGATCCCCTGGAAGGACTCGGTGAAATATCTCGGCGTGTTTCTGGATAAGAAACTCACCTGGGAGAAACACACAACAGAGATGGCATCAAGAGCAAGGCAGATAGCGGGCTCGCTTAACCCCTTGCTCTGCCGACGCAGCAAGATGTCACTAAAGAATAAAATCTTATGTTACAGGACGATCATCCGCCCGACCCTGACTTACGCGAGCAGCGTCTGGGGCTACGCCGCGGCAACGCATCTGAAACGACTTCAAGTCGTTCAGAGCAGGATGCTGCGGTGGGCCACAGGCGCTCCTTGGTTCGTCAGGAACGAGCAGATTCACCGGGAAATGAAGATCCCCTGGCTGAAAGACTTCATCCAGGGACAGGCAGAGAGGACCTTCGCCACTGCCAGCGACCATCCAAATCCCCTCGTCAGAGCCGCCTGCGACTACGACGAGGAGACGCAGTGGAAACACCGAAGGCCCAAGTCGATCCTCCTGATGCCCCAGGGCGGACCCCATGGAAGACCACCGGACGCTCAGGGAGGGCAGCCCCCTCCTTGAACCCAGCGGACCTCCAGACGAAGGCCCCCCAGACACGGCGGGCGACACACCCAAGGCGCGGAGACGCAGCCGCTGCCAGAGCAGCACCCAACACCCCGAGACGACCCACCCTCGAGAATGCGCAGCAAAAGGGCAACCCCTGGCTGCAAACGCTTGCATCGGCGAGGACACCAGGTGCAACACAAGGAGGGGTTTTAGTGGGTGAGAGTCCCACATAACCCTTATCCAGGAGGATAAGGGTATCCATAATGGATTTCCCCTCCTTGCCAAAAAAAAAAAAAAAAAAAAAAAAAAAAAAAAAAAAAAAAAAAAAAAAAAAAAAAAAAATCGGCGTAGATTTTTAACGTTCGTCCTGCGAAGCGTGCACTGCTCCGATCTTCTGAAGCTTAAAGAATGGCGCGTACCAAGCAAACAGCCCGTAAATCGACCGGAGGCAAGGCCCCCAGGAAACAACTGGCAACCAAGGCGGCCAGAAAGAGCGCTCCCGCGACCGGCGGCGTCAAAAAACCCCATCGTTACAGGCCCGGTACCGTCGCTCTGCGAGAAATTCGCCGTTATCAGAAGAGCACCGAGCTTCTGATCCGCAAACTGCCCTTCCAGCGCCTCGTCAGGGAGATCGCACAAGATTTCAAGACCGATCTCCGATTCCAGTCTTCCGCCGTAATGGCTCTACAGGAGGCCAGCGAGGCTTACCTGGTCGGCCTCTTCGAGGACACCAACTTGTGCGCCATCCACGCCAAGCGCGTGACAATCATGCCCAAGGACATCCAGCTGGCCAGACGAATCCGCGGCGAACGCGCCTAAGTTCTTCTTCCGCCCCTCGGCCGTCGCCAATCGCGGCGACCGGTCAATCACCACCGGTTCTTTTCAGAACCACAAAATAGCGTAACCAGACTTTGATTACTTCTTGTTCGCTTGTACGTACACGCACGTAGGTGGGAAAAGTTACCCCGAACCTGCATTGAACCAAAAACAAAACGCACCTCGGCAGACAGATACCGGGGGGCATGCACGCGGATGTGTTCGATCGTCCCTAATTCCTGCGCCCAAAATCTTTTTAGTATTTTTTAATTAAAAAATACAATATTATTTTCTTTCGTCCTACCTGCTCTCGTTTATTTTATTCTCCCTAACCGTTGAGATCGAAACGACGACGCGTCGTCGACGATCGGATGATACCATAACGTCGTCATTTACCTCCCCTCTCACGCTCCCCTTTGGGGTTCTCGCAACGCTCCACCGACAAGGAACAATTATTATTATCGATAGCCGGCTCGCCGTGTTCGTGCGTATTACCTATTTTCATTTTAGAACCTAGTCTTTACGTCATTTTGCGGTCCTGAAAAGGACCAGTTTTATGTGGATTTTTCCCGCAGTACCGCACCGATACGGAGCACGGAAGGAGGACTGCAATCTTTAAGGCGCCTCCTCCTCACTTCTTGCGCTTCGGGGAGGCGGCGGCTTTCTTTGGAGTCTTTGCGACAGCTTTCGCAGACTTGGGCTTCGGAGCTTTCGGCTTCTTCGTCGGTCCGGCCTTGTTGGATTTTTTCGCTTTGGATGGACTTTTCGGTTTGGCGGCTGCCGCGGCGGGCTTGGAAATCTTTTTCGGTTTGGAGACGGCGGCGGACTTCTTCTCCTTCTTCGCCTTCGGAGACGCGGCTACGGATTTCTTAGAAGCCGCAGCAGCTTTCGGCTTGGCCGGTTTGGAGGCGGACGGCGATCTCTTCGACTTTGCGGAGGCCGCGGTCGTTTTCTTTTCACCGGAGACGGCAGACGAAGCCAGCTTAAAGGATCCGGACGCTCCTTTCCCTTTCGTCTGTACCAGAGATCCACCGGCGACGGCAGACTTGAGGTACTTCTTGATGAACGGCGCCACCTTCTCGGCGTCGACCTTGTAGTTGGCGGCGACGTACTTCTTAATCGCCTGCAGCGAAGAACCGCCGCGCTCCTTAAGGCCCTTGATCGCGTTGTTGACCATCTCTGATGTAGGAGGATGAGACGGCTTCGAGCGGGGATTCTTGACTTTCTTCTCCTTCTTAACTTTGGCAACGCCGCCCTCTGCCGCAGCACCGGAGGTGGCTGTTTGCTGTGCTGATACGTCGGCCATATCGATATCTCGTGATGAACGGAAGCGGGGTTGGTTCGAGTGAGCAAGTAAGTGATCGGGTACACTCTCGTCGTACGATTGACTCGGTCGCTGTTAGAACGGCACCTTTAAATCGTTTGTTGGTTTGACAACGAAAATTTTACGGAATTTGGTAGACCTCCTGGCGCTGAACCGAAGATGAAACGCGAGACGCTCGCAAAATACGCAGGCTGAATGTTCGACGGAAAGTTTCGTGTTGCACCGATTCGAAAAAGGGGCCCCCGCGACGTCGTCCTACACGGTCCGTCGGAGGCGATGACCCCGACCAAGGGTCGACACTTTGACCCGTCCGTTGATGCAGCCTCGTCATCGCGGGGTCTCGGATTCCGGCGAAAAAGCAATCGGTCACGGACACTCTCGACGACCGTCGTGACGTCTTTAATCTTTGGACGGGTGCGACGTCAAACGGGATCCATCGCGGAATGCGATTTTTGTTTCTCCTTAAAGCGCACTGTTTTACCTCTCTTTTCCGATCGAGAGCGGCTCGATCTGTCGCCCCGTTCGCCGGTTAAGGCGCCCCGAATCGGGCGACTCTTTTTCCGATGCGAACGGTTTCCGTCCTTCGTTTCTTGTTCGGCCGGGCAAAATTCGGGGAAAAACTGGACACACCGGACTCCAAAGTCGCACGTCCATAGGGGGGTGAGGCGACGGATGGCGCCCAAACAAGCCATACGACCGTGCGACTGCCCCGGGCGCCGATTGTTCGCTTGGGCGACGATTAAAAAATTAACGCGCACCTTCCTCCTCGCCTTTCGAACGTCGAGTACATTGCCGCTCGTCTTCGAAAAAAACGCATCACTTTGGGGAAAGGGGGGCGGGTGCGCCCGAACCATCGAAACGAGAGCGGTCTCGAATACATATCGGACGGGTTCACGCCCGGCGCAAGATCGCGTTATCGCTTGGGAAAAATTATAAACGCGCACTCGGGCCAGACGCGATAAGACGATGCCCGTCTTTCCAGGGCAGCGAAATTGCGGTCGCTGTTGACGAGTGCCGATGAGTAGGTAAACGGTAAATTGCTCTCCCAATGAGGCCATCCTAGAAAGCTCAGTACCCACAAGACGGGATTAATTTAAAAAAAGAAAACAAACCGTACCTATAATACAAGCTAATAATCAAACGGCGAAATGAAGGTGAACGAAAATCGCGAGGAAGGGAGAGGTTTTCGTCCGTCGGCGAAAAAATGAGAGAGGGCATTTTCTGTGCCGAAAATGTATATGTACTTTTTTTTAACACCTGCTTGGCGAATAAATCGCTTAACTATATTTCTCGTCCAACACCTCATAAGAGATAGGCGAGCAGACAAAAACGTAAAAACGTAACAACTATACCTACTTATTTACATACCTACCTACCTACCTACCTACCTACCTACCTACCTACCTACCTACCTACCTACCTACCTACCTACACCTATTATTTTAGAACTAACGGATTCATCATTTAAAATCAAACCGCCCACACGTATCTGATCCTTTTTTCCTTCTTCTGCTTTTCGATTTACATATTTCATAAGGTACATATATTTATAGGTAGGTACGTTTTTCTTTTTTTTTCTGATGAAAATGTTTTTTCATTAAACCGACCGAAATGAACGGTGCCTCAACGTCGAATGATTTTTTAAGTAACGTATAGGCAGCAGGTAAGTAGGTACCTACCTATATAGGTACCGTCCCATTTTCATGTGAAGGCGAGAGGCATCTTGCGAGCCTTATCAAAACTGTTCCACCATGTCAAACTAGAAATCGCATCAGTGGCGCGGCGCACTTAATACTAAATATTTTAAATGATAAGTGAGTAGGTATTTTAAATAAATACGATACGAGTTAACCAGCGTCACCACTTAGCTTTTACATGTTCGATGAACGGCGGAAATATTATTATCTGCCCTATATTTGATTTGTTGTTTTTTTCAACGCGGACACCGACTACACATTGTTGATATTGGACAACAAATATTTACGGATTCGGGGGTAGTATCTGCGCACTAATCAAGTCTCGCCAAACTCTCGGCTGCCTATCAAATTTATACGGCAGGTAGGTACCTACCTATTTTGCCAGTCTGTATTTTTACTGATGTTAAAATTGCGTTCGACGGAAAAAGTATTAAATTTCTTTAAATCCTTAGATTCGACCTGGTCACAGAAGTCTGGCATCCACGCGAGTGCATGCATCCAATCAAAAACAATAATAAGAAGCGTCCTTCATTGCGAGTGGTGCGAGCACAGACTAAGACTGGAACAGAACCATGTCCGTACTCCGATTGCCGACGTCAGTGCCTCCCGTCGCTACTCGCCAATAGATGCCGCTGCGATGCAGTTTGCTGCTTTCAACCCTCATCAATGAGATAATGAGATTTTTACACTTCATTTTCTAATGGATCTCATTCGGAAATTTTTTTTTCATTACGTCTATCGGTATCGCCGACGTCCGTTCTATCCGTTTATCTTCATAAACAAATGTCATCCGTTTACACCCCACCCCCCCCCCCCCCCCGGCTATTGCCCCCCCATTTCTCAAAGGAAAAAACAACAACAGCTAAAAACAAAACGAACACGTTTCGATTTCATTTCCATTCACTTACCTAGAAGGAGAGTATACCTAGCGTAATAATAGCGTAAAAATTAAATTGGGTCTTCAGGGTCGTAGAGTGCCTACTACAACCTAAAATTATTTATTTTGGACATATCAAAGTTTTTTTTTTGTTTTTTTTAATGGAATGAGAAGAGAAAATAAGATTGGCTTTTACAGTTGTTGGTGTTTAAATTCAGAAGTTTGTGAGTTATAAATAAGTGAAAATCGTCATTTTTGAAGTTCAAGGTCCTGTACAACGAAAACGGCTCAAGATAGAGAGAAACGGCTTACATGTCACTATTTTAACTTTTCATGCACTATCCTATGGTATAGAAACATTTGGACTTTCTTTGTGTGTTTTTTTTTTTATTTGGCGACGCGTGGAAAAATCTCGAATTTTTCCAAATTTTTTATCACCCTGTATAAACATTTTATCTACATCATAGGATAGTACATGAAAAGGGGTCAGGCCAGGTCAGGTCAGGCCAGGTCAGGTCTACATCATAGGATAGTACATGAAAAGTTAAAATAGGGACATGTAAGCCGTTTCTCTCTATCTTGAGCCGTTTTCGTTGTACAGGGCCTTGAACTTCAAAAATGACGATTTTAGTGCAGTTCCCGATCGGAAACATCTCACGGTGCAGTCCCCACCAGCTGAAGTACCGGTGCAGTTCCCGATCGAAAATATCTCACAATATCTCACGGTGCAGTCCCTGTCAGCTGAAGTACCAAAAATTAGACATTTCAATTTTCCAGTTAGTTTTTCACCGCATTTCACCGTACTTTTTGAAAAATAAATTTTTTTTTAAATTTTGTTGCCGATTGCATCACAACTTTGTCCATTTAAGCGACTCCGTATCTGGCAAAATAATAAAAGCTTCCATAATCGCTCATAATAATACTAATAATAAAAAATATTATTATAATAATATAGGTAGGTAGGTTGTTCTTAATTTGATTTCCCTTCATCTTTTTCCATAATTTCTTCTATTGCAGTCTGCTCCTACCGTGCAGGTTTCTTTCTCTAGTATCGAATTCTGTTTTCCGGCTTGAAACGGCTGTTAGCGGGGACACGCGCGATACGGAACGCCGCCGCTAGATGGACGCACCTACACCATCAGTTCATTTAATAACAACGATACGTCTGATATCGCCCAAGAATACACACCTCTACATTATTATCCAGCACGGCGTTGCCGGTCTATACGAGTTCAATAATAATAATTATACACTAGATCTGGTACCCACCATTTAAATCGGTTTTTGTACGCAAAAAAGCAGGCAGGTACTGATAAATAGGTATTTAATTATTAATTTCGGCGATCAAACAAATAAGCGCTCACGCTTGCGGAACTTGAGAAAATGAATTTCCCCACCTAAACGAAGCTTGTAGGTACCTACCTAGGTAAGAGCTGATGGCAAAAAGCATTTTCGGCGAACTCGGTGACCCGCTTTCACGTCTCACAGTACGGGGAGGTCGGGACATGATAATGCTCCTTTCACCTAGGCACGAGCATTCAGCTGACTGACTTGTTTGTTTCTTCGGAAATATTGGAATCAAAATTTAATAATTTAAATACTTCGGGGAGCGATTGAGGGTGGAATAGTATTGTTCCTTACCTGCCGAGCGAAGACCTGCGGTAAATTATGTCGAGCGGGCGGAGCGTGATGTATTATTATCATTATTATTATTTCCTAACTACCTAATACTGTTTTCACGCAAAATAATAAAACTTGACGGATGTGCGTGTGCGCGGAGAACAATAGGTACCTAATTGTTTCAATAATTTTTGTGGTTCTGAAAAGAACCGGTTTTTTTTTTCCTCAATTTTCCGGTGGCACCCGAACAAGGAACACAGGAAGGAGCTGTGTTACCTTACTTGGAGCTGGTGTACTTGGTGACGGCCTTTGTTCCTTCACTGACAGCGTGCTTAGCCAACTCTCCGGGCAGCAGAAGACGGACAGCGGTCTGAATTTCCCTGCTGGTAATCGTGGACCTCTTGTTGTAGTGCGCCAGTCTGGAAGCCTCGGCGGCGATCCGTTCGAAGATGTCGTTGACGAAAGAGTTCATGATCGACATCGCTTTGGAACTGATACCGGTGTCGGGGTGGACCTGCTTCAGCACTTTGTAAATGTAGATGGCGTAAGATTCCTTCCTCCTGCGTTTCTTCTTCTTGTCGCTTTTCGAGATGTTCTTCTGGGCTTTGCCCGCTTTCTTTGCAGCTTTACCGCTCGTTTTCGGTGGCATGATCGATGATGATGATGATGATGTCGTAGAGGATGACCAACTTGTCAAGGCGACGGTCTGATATCGAATCGTGAGGCCGACTTTTAAAAATCGGTATTTAAGAGAGACGATCGTCGCTCGTCTGTCCCGCCCCACCGAGTGCGAGCCGTACGAGTGCTCCGATTGGCTCTCGCCTCCGAACACGCGACGACATATAACGTCAGCTCAAAATGGTCGGAACATCAACAACGCCATGCTCCGACTCCACCACTTCCCCGCTGAGTGGAAGCGCGCCGACGTCATCTTCATCCCGAAGCCGAGCAAGGACCACACGTTTCCCCAGAACTACCGCCCGATCAGCCTCATCTCCACGGTGGGAAAGATCGCGGAGGGTGTGATTCTGGCGAGACTGAGGACATCGGTGAAGGAGAAGAAGCTGGTCCAGCCAGAGCAGTTCGGCTTCCGGGAGAAGCACTCCACGGTCCAGCAGATCCTCAGAGTCGTCGAGCACGCCACCGAGGGCTTCAACCGCAACCAGGTCACGGGCGCAGTGTTCCTGGACGTGGCGAAGGCCTTCGACAAAGTCTGGCACAAGGGACTTATTTTTAAGCTCCTCAACGCCGGACTCGAGCGCTCGATGGTTCAGCTCCTCCACTCGTACCTGCGAGCCCGCAGAGCACGAGCCAAGCTGGGAGAAACCAGATCGTCGGAGAAGACACTCGAGGCAGGGGTCCCCCAAGGATCCCTGCTCTCCCCCCTACTATATAGCTTGTATGTTTCAGACATCCCCAGGACGCCAAACACCGAGATAGCCCTCTACGCCGACGACACCGCAATCCTCACCAGATCGTGGAGCCCAGAGGTTGCCACCAGGCGCCTCCAGGAAGCCCTGGACCAGTTGGAGGACTGGTTCTCGAAGTGGAGGATCGAGGTGAACGCGGAGAAGAGCGCGGCTATCCTGTTCACCAAGCGGAAGAAGTCACCGTCAGGCCAACTCGAGGTCTTCGACAGGCAGATCCCCTGGAAGGACTCGGTGAAATATCTCGGCGTGTTTCTGGATAAGAAACTCACCTGGGAGAAACACACAACAGAGATGGCATCAAGAGCAAGGCAGATAGCGGGCTCGCTTAACCCCTTGCTCTGCCGACGCAGCAAGATGTCACTAAAGAATAAAATCTTATGTTACAGGACGATCATCCGCCCGACCCTGACTTACGCGAGCAGCGTCTGGGGCTACGCCGCGGCAACGCATCTGAAACGACTTCAAGTCGTTCAGAGCAGGATGCTGCGGTGGGCCACAGGCGCTCCTTGGTTCGTCAGGAACGAGCAGATTCACCGGGAAATGAAGATCCCCTGGCTGAAAGACTTCATCCAGGGACAGGCAGAGAGGACCTTCGCCACTGCCAGCGACCACCCAAATCCCCTCGTCAGAGCCGCCTGCGACTACGACGAGGAGACGCAGTGGAAACATCGAAGGCCCAAGTCGATCCTCCTGATGCCCCAGGGCGGACCCCATGGAAGACCACCGGACGCTCAGGGAGGGCAGCCCCCTCCTTGAACCCAGCGGACCTCCAGACGAAGGCCCCCCAGACACGGCGGGCGACACACCCAAGGCGCGGAGACGCAGCCGCTGCCAGAGCAGCACCCAACACCCCGAGACGACCCACCCTCGAGAATGCGCAGCAAAAGGGCAACCCCTGGCTGCAAACGCTTGCATCGGCGAGGACACCAGGTGCAACACAAGGAGGGGTTTTAGTGGGTGAGAGTCCCACATAACCCTTATCCAGGAGGATAAGGGTATCCATAATGGATTTCCCCTCCTTGCCAAAAAAAAAAAAAAAAAAAAAAAAAAAAAAAAAAAAAAAAAAAAAAAAAAATCGAGTTGAGCCTTCGTCGTTGTCGCAACGCATATACTCTCGTACCAAGCACACGCAGACCTAACAATCATCATGAGCGGAAGAGGAAAAGGCGGTAAAGTCAAGGGGAAAGCGAAGAGCCGTTCCAGCCGTGCAGGACTTCAGTTCCCCGTGGGCCGTATTCACAGGCTCCTACGTAAGGGCAATTACGCCGAACGCGTCGGTGCCGGCGCTCCCGTCTATTTGGCAGCCGTCATGGAATATCTGGCCGCCGAAGTCCTCGAGTTGGCAGGAAACGCCGCACGAGACAACAAGAAAACCAGAATCATCCCCAGACACTTGCAGCTGGCGATCAGAAACGACGAGGAATTGAACAAGCTCCTCTCCGGCGTGACCATCGCGCAAGGCGGCGTCCTGCCCAACATCCAGGCCGTGCTCCTGCCCAAAAAGACCGAGAAGAAACCTTAAGCGGTGTCTTTGTCTCCGTCTCCGGACAACAAAATTTCCCGAATATCATCCGGCCCTTCTCAGGGCCACAAAATATCGTTCAACAACAACACAGTTTTTTCGTAACGATGAGTATACGTACGTCTCGGAAATCCGCAAAGCGTCAGACAGCTTCGCCACCTGCAAAAGTTAATTTGTCGAACTTTTGTTTTTGGCTTTAGTTACAGGAGGTAGCAACATGATTTGAAAATTTTCGGATCTCATACTTATTACTCGGGCTCTTTTCGGTAATTCGGATTAAACGGGGTAGGTACCTAACCTACCGTCTACTAAATAAACGAAGTTCTAGTGGCAATTAATTGAAAATTTTAAGATTCACCTCAATATCCACCCACGACGCGTTTCTACGGAAGGTGAAACCTTATTGCAAATACCGGGGGCAAATGCAGGTTAACCGATTGTCGGTTCTTAGCTACCGGGGAAGTAGACCTCGGACAATCGAGAACGAACCCTTACCTGCGAGTTGAAGACCTGCAGTAAATCTCGTTAATGACGGTCATAAAATTTTCAAACGAGTGATTCAACGTAAACTCTGCTTATCGTCAAGAGGGTAATACGTGTAATACGGCCGACACAAAACAAAAGTCTTTGAAATTTTTGTGGTTCTGAAAAGAACCGGGTGTTTTTTTTTTGAGGTTGGCTTTCGTCGTTCAGCTGATAAAACGGAGGACGTTTCGTTGCTTAACCTCCGAAGCCGTACAGGGTGCGGCCTTGTCGTTTCAGAGCGTAGACGACGTCCATGGCGGTCACAGTCTTGCGCTTTGCGTGTTCGGTGTAGGTCACGGCGTCTCTGATGACGTTCTCGAGGAAGACCTTGAGCACGCCGCGGGTTTCTTCGTAGATGAGACCGGAGATACGCTTCACACCGCCTCGTCGAGCCAATCTTCTGATGGCGGGCTTCGTGATGCCCTGGATGTTATCGCG
>OU342631.1:61227011-61349485 GCA_910589415.1 Malachius bipustulatus | reverse complement strand
GACAAAAACGTAAAAACGTAACAACTATACCTACTTATTTACATACCTACCTACCTACCTACCTACCTACCTACCTACCTACCTACCTACCTACCTACCTACCTACCTACACCTATTATTTTAGAACTAACGGATTCATCATTTAAAATCAAACCGCCCACACGTATCTGATCCTTTTTTCCTTCTTCTGCTTTTCGATTTACATATTTCATAAGGTACATATATTTATAGGTAGGTACGTTTTTCTTTTTTTTTCTGATGAAAATGTTTTTTCATTAAACCGACCGAAATGAACGGTGCCTCAACGTCGAATGATTTTTTAAGTAACGTATAGGCAGCAGGTAAGTAGGTACCTACCTATATAGGTACCGTCCCATTTTCATGTGAAGGCGAGAGGCATCTTGCGAGCCTTATCAAAACTGTTCCACCATGTCAAACTAGAAATCGCATCAGTGGCGCGGCGCACTTAATACTAAATATTTTAAATGATAAGTGAGTAGGTATTTTAAATAAATACGATACGAGTTAACCAGCGTCACCACTTAGCTTTTACATGTTCGATGAACGGCGGAAATATTATTATCTGCCCTATATTTGATTTGTTGTTTTTTTCAACGCGGACACCGACTACACATTGTTGATATTGGACAACAAATATTTACGGATTCGGGGGTAGTATCTGCGCACTAATCAAGTCTCGCCAAACTCTCGGCTGCCTATCAAATTTATACGGCAGGTAGGTACCTACCTATTTTGCCAGTCTGTATTTTTACTGATGTTAAAATTGCGTTCGACGGAAAAAGTATTAAATTTCTTTAAATCCTTAGATTCGACCTGGTCACAGAAGTCTGGCATCCACGCGAGTGCATGCATCCAATCAAAAACAATAATAAGAAGCGTCCTTCATTGCGAGTGGTGCGAGCACAGACTAAGACTGGAACAGAACCATGTCCGTACTCCGATTGCCGACGTCAGTGCCTCCCGTCGCTACTCGCCAATAGATGCCGCTGCGATGCAGTTTGCTGCTTTCAACCCTCATCAATGAGATAATGAGATTTTTACACTTCATTTTCTAATGGATCTCATTCGGAAATTTTTTTTTCATTACGTCTATCGGTATCGCCGACGTCCGTTCTATCCGTTTATCTTCATAAACAAATGTCATCCGTTTACACCCCACCCCCCCCCCGCCCCGGCTATTGCCCCCCCCATTTCTCAAAGGAAAAAACAACAACAGCTAAAAACAAAACGAACACGTTTCGATTTCATTTCCATTCACTTACCTAGAAGGAGAGTATACCTAGCGTAATAATAGCGTAAAAATTAAATTGGGTCTTCAGGGTCGTAGAGTGCCTACTACAACCTAAAATTATTTATTTTGGACATATCAAAGTTTTTTTTTTGTTTTTTTTAATGGAATGAGAAGAGAAAATAAGATTGGCTTTTACAGTTGTTGGTGTTTAAATTCAGAAGTTTGTGAGTTATAAATAAGTGAAAATCGTCATTTTTGAAGTTCAAGGTCCTGTACAACGAAAACGGCTCAAGATAGAGAGAAACGGCTTACATGTCACTATTTTAACTTTTCATGCACTATCCTATGGTATAGAAACATTTGGACTTTCTTTGTGTGTTTTTTTTTTTATTTGGCGACGCGTGGAAAAATCTCGAATTTTTCCAAATTTTTTATCACCCTGTATAAACATTTTATCTACATCATAGGATAGTACATGAAAAGGGGTCAGGCCAGGTCAGGTCAGGCCAGGTCAGGTCTACATCATAGGATAGTACATGAAAAGTTAAAATAGGGACATGTAAGCCGTTTCTCTCTATCTTGAGCCGTTTTCGTTGTACAGGGCCTTGAACTTCAAAAATGACGATTTTAGTGCAGTTCCCGATCGGAAACATCTCACGGTGCAGTCCCCACCAGCTGAAGTACCGGTGCAGTTCCCGATCGAAAATATCTCACAATATCTCACGGTGCAGTCCCTGTCAGCTGAAGTACCAAAAATTAGACATTTCAATTTTCCAGTTAGTTTTTCACCGCATTTCACCGTACTTTTTGAAAATAAATTTTTTTTTAAATTTTGTTGCCGATTGCATCACAACTTTGTCCATTTAAGCGACTCCGTATCTGGCAAAATAATAAAAGCTTCCATAATCGCTCATAATAATACTAATAATAAAAAATATTATTATAATAATATAGGTAGGTAGGTTGTTCTTAATTTGATTTCCCTTCATCTTTTTCCATAATTTCTTCTATTGCAGTCTGCTCCTACCGTGCAGGTTTCTTTCTCTAGTATCGAATTCTGTTTTCCGGCTTGAAACGGCTGTTAGCGGGGACACGCGCGATACGGAACGCCGCCGCTAGATGGACGCACCTACACCATCAGTTCATTTAATAACAACGATACGTCTGATATCGCCCAAGAATACACACCTCTACATTATTATCCAGCACGGCGTTGCCGGTCTATACGAGTTCAATAATAATAATTATACACTAGATCTGGTACCCACCATTTAAATCGGTTTTTGTACGCAAAAAAGCAGGCAGGTACTGATAAATAGGTATTTAATTATTAATTTCGGCGATCAAACAAATAAGCGCTCACGCTTGCGGAACTTGAGAAAATGAATTTCCCCACCTAAACGAAGCTTGTAGGTACCTACCTAGGTAAGAGCTGATGGCAAAAAGCATTTTCGGCGAACTCGGTGACCCGCTTTCACGTCTCACAGTACGGGGAGGTCGGGACATGATAATGCTCCTTTCACCTAGGCACGAGCATTCAGCTGACTGACTTGTTTGTTTCTTCGGAAATATTGGAATCAAAATTTAATAATTTAAATACTTCGGGGAGCGATTGAGGGTGGAATAGTATTGTTCCTTACCTGCCGAGCGAAGACCTGCGGTAAATTATGTCGAGCGGGCGGAGCGTGATGTATTATTATCATTATTATTATTTCCTAACTACCTAATACTGTTTTCACGCAAAATAATAAAACTTGACGGATGTGCGTGTGCGCGGAGAACAATAGGTACCTAATTGTTTCAATAATTTTTGTGGTTCTGAAAAGAACCGGTTTTTTTTTTCCTCAATTTTCCGGTGGCACCCGAACAAGGAACACAGGAAGGAGCTGTGTTACCTTACTTGGAGCTGGTGTACTTGGTGACGGCCTTTGTTCCTTCACTGACAGCGTGCTTAGCCAACTCTCCGGGCAGCAGAAGACGGACAGCGGTCTGAATTTCCCTGCTGGTAATCGTGGACCTCTTGTTGTAGTGCGCCAGTCTGGAAGCCTCGGCGGCGATCCGTTCGAAGATGTCGTTGACGAAAGAGTTCATGATCGACATCGCTTTGGAACTGATACCGGTGTCGGGGTGGACCTGCTTCAGCACTTTGTAAATGTAGATGGCGTAAGATTCCTTCCTCCTGCGTTTCTTCTTCTTGTCGCTTTTCGAGATGTTCTTCTGGGCTTTGCCCGCTTTCTTTGCAGCTTTACCGCTCGTTTTCGGTGGCATGAATCGATGATGATGATGATGATGTCGTAGAGGATGACCAACTTGTCAAGGCGACGGTCTGATATCGAATCGTGAGGCCGACTTTTAAAAATCGGTATTTAAGAGAGACGATCGTCGCTCGTCTGTCCCGCCCCCACCGAGTGCGAGCCGTACGAGTGCTCCGATTGGCTCTCGCCTCCGAACACGCGACGACATATAACGTCAGCTCAAAATGGTCGGACGAGCATTCGAGTTGAGCCTTCGTCGTTGTCGCAACGCATATACTCTCGTACCAAGCACACGCAGACCTAACAATCATCATGAGCGGAAGAGGAAAAGGCGGTAAAGTCAAGGGGAAAGCGAAGAGCCGTTCCAGCCGTGCAGGACTTCAGTTCCCCGTGGGCCGTATTCACAGGCTCCTACGTAAGGGCAATTACGCCGAACGCGTCGGTGCCGGCGCTCCCGTCTATTTGGCAGCCGTCATGGAATATCTGGCCGCCGAAGTCCTCGAGTTGGCAGGAAACGCCGCACGAGACAACAAGAAAACCAGAATCATCCCCAGACACTTGCAGCTGGCGATCAGAAACGACGAGGAATTGAACAAGCTCCTCTCCGGCGTGACCATCGCGCAAGGCGGCGTCCTGCCCAACATCCAGGCCGTGCTCCTGCCCAAAAAGACCGAGAAGAAACCTTAAGCGGTGTCTTTGTCTCCGTCTCCGGACAACAAAATTTCCCGAATATCATCCGGCCCTTCTCAGGGCCACAAAATATCGTTCAACAACAACACAGTTTTTTCGTAACGATGAGTATACGTACGTCTCGGAAATCCGCAAAGCGTCAGACAGCTTCGCCACCTGCAAAAGTTAATTTGTCGAACTTTTGTTTTTGGCTTTAGTTACAGGAGGTAGCAACATGATTTGAAAATTTTCGGATCTCATACTTATTACTCGGGCTCTTTTCGGTAATTCGGATTAAACGGGGTAGGTACCTAACCTACCGTCTACTAAATAAACGAAGTTCTAGTGGCAATTAATTGAAAATTTTAAGATTCACCTCAATATCCACCCACGACGCGTTTCTACGGAAGGTGAAACCTTATTGCAAATACCGGGGGCAAATGCAGGTTAACCGATTGTCGGTTCTTAGCTACCGGGGAAGTAGACCTCGGACAATCGAGAACGAACCCTTACCTGCGAGTTGAAGACCTGCAGTAAATCTCGTTAATGACGGTCATAAAATTTTCAAACGAGTGATTCAACGTAAACTCTGCTTATCGTCAAGAGGGTAATACGTGTAATACGGCCGACACAAAACAAAAGTCTTTGAAATTTTTGTGGTTCTGAAAAGAACCGGGTGTTTTTTTTTTGAGGTTGGCTTTCGTCGTTCAGCTGATAAAACGGAGGACGTTTCGTTGCTTAACCTCCGAAGCCGTACAGGGTGCGGCCTTGTCGTTTCAGAGCGTAGACGACGTCCATGGCGGTCACAGTCTTGCGCTTTGCGTGTTCGGTGTAGGTCACGGCGTCTCTGATGACGTTCTCGAGGAAGACCTTGAGCACGCCGCGGGTTTCTTCGTAGATGAGACCGGAGATACGCTTCACACCGCCTCGTCGAGCCAATCTTCTGATGGCGGGCTTCGTGATGCCCTGGATGTTATCGCGAAGAACTTTGCGATGACGCTTAGCGCCACCCTTACCAAGACCTTTACCGCCTTTGCCTCTGCCGGTCATGTCGATGAACGATTAATTTATTTGCTTGCGGGAGAAGTCGAGAGTTCTAACTGCCTCGGTCGGACCACGAAGATCGAATGAACGAAACGTGGAGCAGAGTTGGTGTTAAATATCGCTGCGTACGCGCAAGCAGCCGACCAATGGCGTGCCTCCTTTCCCCGGTAACCGGCCGTTCATTATATATAGCGGTGTTTGGGTAAATCGGCGTAGATTTTTAACGTTCGTCCTGCGAAGCGTGCACTGCTCCGATCTTCTGAAGCTTAAAGAATGGCGCGTACCAAGCAAACAGCCCGTAAATCGACCGGAGGCAAGGCCCCCAGGAAACAACTGGCAACCAAGGCGGCCAGAAAGAGCGCTCCCGCGACCGGCGGCGTCAAAAAAACCCCATCGTTACAGGCCCGGTACCGTCGCTCTGCGAGAAATTCGCCGTTATCAGAAGAGCACCGAGCTTCTGATCCGCAAACTGCCCTTCCAGCGCCTCGTCAGGGAGATCGCACAAGATTTCAAGACCGATCTCCGATTCCAGTCTTCCGCCGTAATGGCTCTACAGGAGGCCAGCGAGGCTTACCTGGTCGGCCTCTTCGAGGACACCAACTTGTGCGCCATCCACGCCAAGCGCGTGACAATCATGCCCAAGGACATCCAGCTGGCCAGACGAATCCGCGGCGAACGCGCCTAAGTTCTTCTTCCGCCCCTCGGCCGTCGCCAATCGCGGCGACCGGTCAATCACCACCGGTTCTTTTCAGAACCACAAAATAGCGTAACCAGACTTTGATTACTTCTTGTTCGCTTGTACGTACACGCACGTAGGTGGGAAAAGTTACCCCGAACCTGCATTGAACCAAAAACAAAACGCACCTCGGCAGACAGATACCGGGGGGCATGCACGCGGATGTGTTCGATCGTCCCTAATTCCTGCGCCCAAAATCTTTTTAGTATTTTTTAATTAAAAAATACAATATTATTTTCTTTCGTCCTACCTGCTCTCGTTTATTTTATTCTCCCTAACCGTTGAGATCGAAACGACGACGCGTCGTCGACGATCGGATGATACCATAACGTCGTCATTTACCTCCCCTCTCACGCTCCCCTTTGGGGTTCTCGCAACGCTCCACCGACAAGGAACAATTATTATTATCGATAGCCGGCTCGCCGTGTTCGTGCGTATTACCTATTTTCATTTTAGAACCTAGTCTTTACGTCATTTTGCGGTCCTGAAAAGGACCAGTTTTATGTGGATTTTTCCCGCAGTACCGCACCGATACGGAGCACGGAAGGAGGACTGCAATCTTTAAGGCGCCTCCTCCTCACTTCTTGCGCTTCGGGGAGGCGGCGGCTTTCTTTGGAGTCTTTGCGACAGCTTTCGCAGACTTGGGCTTCGGAGCTTTCGGCTTCTTCGTCGGTCCGGCCTTGTTGGATTTTTTCGCTTTGGATGGACTTTTCGGTTTGGCGGCTGCCGCGGCGGGCTTGGAAACCTTTTTCGGTTTGGAGACGGCGGCGGACTTCTTCTCCTTCTTCGCCTTCGGAGACGCGGCTACGGATTTCTTAGAAGCCGCAGCAGCTTTCGGCTTGGCCGGTTTGGAGGCGGACGGCGATCTCTTCGACTTTGCGGAGGCCGCGGTCGTTTTCTTTTCACCGGAGACGGCAGACGAAGCCAGCTTAAAGGATCCGGACGCTCCTTTCCCTTTCGTCTGTACCAGAGATCCACCGGCGACGGCAGACTTGAGGTACTTCTTGATGAACGGCGCCACCTTCTCGGCGTCGACCTTGTAGTTGGCGGCGACGTACTTCTTAATCGCCTGCAGCGAAGAACCGCCGCGCTCCTTAAGGCCCTTGATCGCGTTGTTGACCATCTCTGATGTAGGAGGATGAGACGGCTTCGAGCGGGGATTCTTGACTTTCTTCTCCTTCTTAACTTTGGCAACGCCGCCCTCTGCCGCAGCACCGGAGGTGGCTGTTTGCTGTGCTGATACGTCGGCCATATCGATATCTCGTGATGAACGGAAGCGGGGTTGGTTCGAGTGAGCAAGTAAGTGATCGGGTACACTCTCGTCGTACGATTGACTCGGTCGCTGTTAGAACGGCACCTTTAAATCGTTTGTTGGTTTGACAACGAAAATTTTACGGAATTTGGTAGACCTCCTGGCGCTGAACCGAAGATGAAACGCGAGACGCTCGCAAAATACGCAGGCTGAATGTTCGACGGAAAGTTTCGTGTTGCACCGATTCGAAAAAGGGGCCCCCGCGACGTCGTCCTACACGGTCCGTCGGAGGCGATGACCCCGACCAAGGGTCGACACTTTGACCCGTCCGTTGATGCAGCCTCGTCATCGCGGGGTCTCGGATTCCGGCGAAAAAGCAATCGGTCACGGACACTCTCGACGACCGTCGTGACGTCTTTAATCTTTGGACGGGTGCGACGTCAAACGGGATCCATCGCGGAATGCGATTTTTGTTTCTCCTTAAAGCGCACTGTTTTACCTCTCTTTTCCGATCGAGAGCGGCTCGATCTGTCGCCCCGTTCGCCGGTTAAGGCGCCCCGAATCGGGCGACTCTTTTTCCGATGCGAACGGTTTCCGTCCTTCGTTTCTTGTTCGGCCGGGCAAAATTCGGGGAAAAACTGGACACACCGGACTCCAAAGTCGCACGTCCATAGGGGGGTGAGGCGACGGATGGCGCCCAAACAAGCCATACGACCGTGCGACTGCCCCGGGCGCCGATTGTTCGCTTGGGCGACGATTAAAAAATTAACGCGCACCTTCCTCCTCGCCTTTCGAACGTCGAGTACATTGCCGCTCGTCTTCGAAAAAAACGCATCACTTTGGGGAAAGGGGGGCGGGTGCGCCCGAACCATCGAAACGAGAGCGGTCTCGAATACATATCGGACGGGTTCACGTCCGGCGCAAGATCGCGTTATCGCTTGGGAAAAATTATAAACGCGCACTCGGGCCAGACGCGATAAGACGATGCCCGTCTTTCCAGGGCAGCGAAATTGCGGTCGCTGTTGACGAGTGCCGATGAGTAGGTAAACGGTAAATTGCTCTCCCAATGAGGCCATCCTAGAAAGCTCAGTACCCACAAGACGGGATTAATTTAAAAAAAGAAAACAAACCGTACCTATAATACAAGCTAATAATCAAACGGCGAAATGAAGGTGAACGAAAATCGCGAGGAAGGGAGAGGTTTTCGTCCGTCGGCGAAAAAATGAGAGAGGGCATTTTCTGTGCCGAAAATGTATATGTACTTTTTTTTAACACCTGCTTGGCGAATAAATCGCTTAACTATATTTCTCGTCCAACACCTCATAAGAGATAGGCGAGCAGACAAAAACGTAAAAACGTAACAACTATACCTACTTATTTACATACCTACCTACCTACCTACCTACCTACCTACCTACCTACCTACCTACCTACCTACCTACCTACCTACACCTATTATTTTAGAACTAACGGATTCATCATTTAAAATCAAACCGCCCACACGTATCTGATCCTTTTTTCCTTCTTCTGCTTTTCGATTTACATATTTCATAAGGTACATATATTTATAGGTAGGTACGTTTTTCTTTTTTTTTCTGATGAAAATGTTTTTTCATTAAACCGACCGAAATGAACGGTGCCTCAACGTCGAATGATTTTTTAAGTAACGTATAGGCAGCAGGTAAGTAGGTACCTACCTATATAGGTACCGTCCCATTTTCATGTGAAGGCGAGAGGCATCTTGCGAGCCTTATCAAAACTGTTCCACCATGTCAAACTAGAAATCGCATCAGTGGCGCGGCGCACTTAATACTAAATATTTTAAATGATAAGTGAGTAGGTATTTTAAATAAATACGATACGAGTTAACCAGCGTCACCACTTAGCTTTTACATGTTCGATGAACGGCGGAAATATTATTATCTGCCCTATATTTGATTTGTTGTTTTTTTCAACGCGGACACCGACTACACATTGTTGATATTGGACAACAAATATTTACGGATTCGGGGGTAGTATCTGCGCACTAATCAAGTCTCGCCAAACTCTCGGCTGCCTATCAAATTTATACGGCAGGTAGGTACCTACCTATTTTGCCAGTCTGTATTTTTACTGATGTTAAAATTGCGTTCGACGGAAAAAGTATTAAATTTCTTTAAATCCTTAGATTCGACCTGGTCACAGAAGTCTGGCATCCACGCGAGTGCATGCATCCAATCAAAAACAATAATAAGAAGCGTCCTTCATTGCGAGTGGTGCGAGCACAGACTAAGACTGGAACAGAACCATGTCCGTACTCCGATTGCCGACGTCAGTGCCTCCCGTCGCTACTCGCCAATAGATGCCGCTGCGATGCAGTTTGCTGCTTTCAACCCTCATCAATGAGATAATGAGATTTTTACACTTCATTTTCTAATGGATCTCATTCGGAAATTTTTTTTTCATTACGTCTATCGGTATCGCCGACGTCCGTTCTATCCGTTTATCTTCATAAACAAATGTCATCCGTTTACACCCCCCCCCCCCCCCCCCCCCGGCTATTGCCCCCCCATTTCTCAAAGGAAAAAACAACAACAGCTAAAAACAAAACGAACACGTTTCGATTTCATTTCCATTCACTTACCTAGAAGGAGAGTATACCTAGCGTAATAATAGCGTAAAAATTAAATTGGGTCTTCAGGGTCGTAGAGTGCCTACTACAACCTAAAATTATTTATTTTGGACATATCAAAGTTTTTTTTTTGTTTTTTTTAATGGAATGAGAAGAGAAAATAAGATTGGCTTTTACAGTTGTTGGTGTTTAAATTCAGAAGTTTGTGAGTTATAAATAAGTGAAAATCGTCATTTTTGAAGTTCAAGGTCCTGTACAACGAAAACGGCTCAAGATAGAGAGAAACGGCTTACATGTCACTATTTTAACTTTTCATGCACTATCCTATGGTATAGAAACATTTGGACTTTCTTTGTGTGTTTTTTTTTTTATTTGGCGACGCGTGGAAAAATCTCGAATTTTTCCAAATTTTTTATCACCCTGTATAAACATTTTATCTACATCATAGGATAGTACATGAAAAGGGGTCAGGCCAGGTCAGGTCAGGCCAGGTCAGGTCTACATCATAGGATAGTACATGAAAAGTTAAAATAGGGACATGTAAGCCGTTTCTCTCTATCTTGAGCCGTTTTCGTTGTACAGGGCCTTGAACTTCAAAAATGACGATTTTAGTGCAGTTCCCGATCGGAAACATCTCACGGTGCAGTCCCCACCAGCTGAAGTACCGGTGCAGTTCCCGATCGAAAATATCTCACAATATCTCACGGTGCAGTCCCTGTCAGCTGAAGTACCAAAAATTAGACATTTCAATTTTCCAGTTAGTTTTTCACCGCATTTCACCGTACTTTTTGAAAAATAAATTTTTTTTTAAATTTTGTTGCCGATTGCATCACAACTTTGTCCATTTAAGCGACTCCGTATCTGGCAAAATAATAAAAGCTTCCATAATCGCTCATAATAATACTAATAATAAAAAATATTATTATAATAATATAGGTAGGTAGGTTGTTCTTAATTTGATTTCCCTTCATCTTTTTCCATAATTTCTTCTATTGCAGTCTGCTCCTACCGTGCAGGTTTCTTTCTCTAGTATCGAATTCTGTTTTCCGGCTTGAAACGGCTGTTAGCGGGGACACGCGCGATACGGAACGCCGCCGCTAGATGGACGCACCTACACCATCAGTTCATTTAATAACAACGATACGTCTGATATCGCCCAAGAATACACACCTCTACATTATTATCCAGCACGGCGTTGCCGGTCTATACGAGTTCAATAATAATAATTATACACTAGATCTGGTACCCACCATTTAAATCGGTTTTTGTACGCAAAAAAGCAGGCAGGTACTGATAAATAGGTATTTAATTATTAATTTCGGCGATCAAACAAATAAGCGCTCACGCTTGCGGAACTTGAGAAAATGAATTTCCCCACCTAAACGAAGCTTGTAGGTACCTACCTAGGTAAGAGCTGATGGCAAAAAGCATTTTCGGCGAACTCGGTGACCCGCTTTCACGTCTCACAGTACGGGGAGGTCGGGACATGATAATGCTCCTTTCACCTAGGCACGAGCATTCAGCTGACTGACTTGTTTGTTTCTTCGGAAATATTGGAATCAAAATTTAATAATTTAAATACTTCGGGGAGCGATTGAGGGTGGAATAGTATTGTTCCTTACCTGCCGAGCGAAGACCTGCGGTAAATTATGTCGAGCGGGCGGAGCGTGATGTATTATTATCATTATTATTATTTCCTAACTACCTAATACTGTTTTCACGCAAAATAATAAAACTTGACGGATGTGCGTGTGCGCGGAGAACAATAGGTACCTAATTGTTTCAATAATTTTTGTGGTTCTGAAAAGAACCGGTTTTTTTTTTCCTCAATTTTCCGGTGGCACCCGAACAAGGAACACAGGAAGGAGCTGTGTTACCTTACTTGGAGCTGGTGTACTTGGTGACGGCCTTTGTTCCTTCACTGACAGCGTGCTTAGCCAACTCTCCGGGCAGCAGAAGACGGACAGCGGTCTGAATTTCCCTGCTGGTAATCGTGGACCTCTTGTTGTAGTGCGCCAGTCTGGAAGCCTCGGCGGCGATCCGTTCGAAGATGTCGTTGACGAAAGAGTTCATGATCGACATCGCTTTGGAACTGATACCGGTGTCGGGGTGGACCTGCTTCAGCACTTTGTAAATGTAGATGGCGTAAGATTCCTTCCTCCTGCGTTTCTTCTTCTTGTCGCTTTTCGAGATGTTCTTCTGGGCTTTGCCCGCTTTCTTTGCAGCTTTACCGCTCGTTTTCGGTGGCATGATCGATGATGATGATGATGATGTCGTAGAGGATGACCAACTTGTCAAGGCGACGGTCTGATATCGAATCGTGAGGCCGACTTTTAAAAATCGGTATTTAAGAGAGACGATCGTCGCTCGTCTGTCCCGCCCCACCGAGTGCGAGCCGTACGAGTGCTCCGATTGGCTCTCGCCTCCGAACACGCGACGACATATAACGTCAGCTCAAAATGGTCGGACGAGCATTCGAGTTGAGCCTTCGTCGTTGTCGCAACGCATATACTCTCGTACCAAGCACACGCAGACCTAACAATCATCATGAGCGGAAGAGGAAAAGGCGGTAAAGTCAAGGGGAAAGCGAAGAGCCGTTCCAGCCGTGCAGGACTTCAGTTCCCCGTGGGCCGTATTCACAGGCTCCTACGTAAGGGCAATTACGCCGAACGCGTCGGTGCCGGCGCTCCCGTCTATTTGGCAGCCGTCATGGAATATCTGGCCGCCGAAGTCCTCGAGTTGGCAGGAAACGCCGCACGAGACAACAAGAAAACCAGAATCATCCCCAGACACTTGCAGCTGGCGATCAGAAACGACGAGGAATTGAACAAGCTCCTCTCCGGCGTGACCATCGCGCAAGGCGGCGTCCTGCCCAACATCCAGGCCGTGCTCCTGCCCAAAAAGACCGAGAAGAAACCTTAAGCGGTGTCTTTGTCTCCGTCTCCGGACAACAAAATTTCCCGAATATCATCCGGCCCTTCTCAGGGCCACAAAATATCGTTCAACAACAACACAGTTTTTTCGTAACGATGAGTATACGTACGTCTCGGAAATCCGCAAAGCGTCAGACAGCTTCGCCACCTGCAAAAGTTAATTTGTCGAACTTTTGTTTTTGGCTTTAGTTACAGGAGGTAGCAACATGATTTGAAAATTTTCGGATCTCATACTTATTACTCGGGCTCTTTTCGGTAATTCGGATTAAACGGGGTAGGTACCTAACCTACCGTCTACTAAATAAACGAAGTTCTAGTGGCAATTAATTGAAAATTTTAAGATTCACCTCAATATCCACCCACGACGCGTTTCTACGGAAGGTGAAACCTTATTGCAAATACCGGGGGCAAATGCAGGTTAACCGATTGTCGGTTCTTAGCTACCGGGGAAGTAGACCTCGGACAATCGAGAACGAACCCTTACCTGCGAGTTGAAGACCTGCAGTAAATCTCGTTAATGACGGTCATAAAATTTTCAAACGAGTGATTCAACGTAAACTCTGCTTATCGTCAAGAGGGTAATACGTGTAATACGGCCGACACAAAACAAAAGTCTTTGAAATTTTTGTGGTTCTGAAAAGAACCGGGTGTTTTTTTTTTGAGGTTGGCTTTCGTCGTTCAGCTGATAAAACGGAGGACGTTTCGTTGCTTAACCTCCGAAGCCGTACAGGGTGCGGCCTTGTCGTTTCAGAGCGTAGACGACGTCCATGGCGGTCACAGTCTTGCGCTTTGCGTGTTCGGTGTAGGTCACGGCGTCTCTGATGACGTTCTCGAGGAAGACCTTGAGCACGCCGCGGGTTTCTTCGTAGATGAGACCGGAGATACGCTTCACACCGCCTCGTCGAGCCAATCTTCTGATGGCGGGCTTCGTGATGCCCTGGATGTTATCGCGAAGAACTTTGCGATGACGCTTAGCGCCACCCTTACCAAGACCTTTACCGCCTTTGCCTCTGCCGGTCATGTCGATGAACGATTAATTTATTTGCTTGCGGGAGAAGTCGAGAGTTCTAACTGCCTCGGTCGGACCACGAAGATCGAATGAACGAAACGTGACTGACTGGGAACTTCAATGTGTCATGAGCAAGTATCTAAACTATAGCTCGTTTGTGTGGAAGTGGGGGTGCATGAGGTGGATTGGTGTTTAACGGTGAAGTGGTGTAGTCAAAGAGAGTTACTCAAAGACCATGGTGTTAATTAGTGCGCTCTCATGGAGCGGAGCCCTCTCTTTGAAGGTGTCTGTGATGTTTTTAATGTATTTGTCTAGTGGAGGGATGTTTAGTTCTGTTTGGATGGTATTGTTAGACATGAGGTATGGCGCCCCAGAGATTAATCTCAAGAACTTATTCTGGATTGTGCAGAGTTTGTGTAACTCTGGAGATGAAATTGTGTGCCAAGCGGGGGCGGCGTATGTGAGTGATGGTCTTACGATTTGTGTGTATATGAGTAATTTGTTTTTTGTGTTAAGTGGGCTCTTTTTGTTTAACAGTGGATAGAGTTTGCCCAGTGCACCTCTAGCTTGACAGACTTTGTTTATAATATGGTCTTTCCATACTAGTTTTTTATCGTAGGTCAGGCCCAAGTATTTGACCTTGGGTGACCATGGAAGAGTTTTGCCTTGAAATTCGATCTTGTGTATTTCGTGTTTGGGGCGTCTGCCAAACAGGATGGCCTGGGTTTTTTGAGGGTTGATTTGTATCTTCCACTGTTGGGCCCATTGTGAGATGTCGTGTAGGTGTTTGGTTATGTGATTTGTGATTAGTGTTGTTGTGTTTCTTGTGCAGGTGATTGCTGTGTCGTCTGCGTACATGTATAATTTTGTGTATAAGTTATGTGGGATATCTGCCGTGTATATGTTGAACAATTGTGGTGAGAGGGGGGAACCTTGAGGAACGCCCGCCTTGGCGATGCGCTCTGTGGAGATGTGTTTAGTTACTCGTGTTTGAAATGTTCTGTTTGTGAGAAATGAATGTGTTAGTTTGATCAGGTGTGTGGGCAGGTTATGCTGTTTCATTTTGAAAAGAAGGCCGTCGTGCCAAACTTTGTCAAAGGCTTTGGAGATGTCCAGCATAACCGCTCCTGTTTGATGTTTCCGTTTGTGACCTTGTGTGATCTGTGTGGTGAGACGTGTTGTTTGGTCTGTGGTGGAGTGTCCCTCTCGGAAGCCGAATTGCTCCGGAGGGATGATGTTGGCGTCGTGTAATATGTCTTTCAGGCGTATGAGAATTATAGACTCCAAAAGCTTTCCGATGCTGGGCAGAAGACTAATGGGTCTATAGCTCTCGGCCTGGTGTGAGGGTTTCCCCGGTTTGTGTATGAGGATGACTATTGATTTTTTCCACTGTTGTGGAAAAAAGTGTTGTGTAATGCATGCGTTGAATATTTGTGTGATCCTGTGTATGTATTCGTCAGGGAGGAGTTTGAGCTGAAAGTTGGAGATCTCGTCTCTCCCTGGCGCTTTTTTGTTCTTGAGGTGTTTTATGATGTGTTTGACTTCGTCCGAGTCTGTGAGTGTTAGATGTTCGTTGGTGGGTGTGAGGATGGAGGCTTCTACGATGGTGTGTGTGATGAGGTCTTGTAGTTCGGTATCTGGGGTGTGGTTTATTGAGAATTGTTCTTGAAGAGAGTCGGCGAAGAGTTCAGCTTTCTCTTCAAGTGTGTGTGCTGTCTTGTGATTGTGAATGATTGGTGGGAGGGTTGGTGTTTTGGCTTTCGTAAGAGCCTTTACCATTTTCCAAAGACTGTTGTCTTGGATGTCGATGGTTTCTAGGACTTTTTGCCATTCTTCGTTTCTGTATTGTTTTATGTGATGTTTTACTAGGTTCGTGTGTTGTGTGGCTGTGACTATGTGTTGTGGATCTCGTGTTTGTCTGGCTTTCCTGACTGCCCTGTTTTTGTCTCTGATGAGTTCTTTGATGTAATTTGGAATTTTTGTTTTCTGATTGAATTTTGGTGTTATGTGTATGGTGGTTGCTTTTAGTTTGGCTGATTGAATTTGTGTGGTGAGTGTGTCAATGGCAGCTTCTATCTCCTGTGGAGTGTTGAGGCTGCCATGGATTGGTGGCGTGTTTTCAAGTATTTGTTTCATGATGTAGTTGTTTATTTTAGTTGTTTCGGTGTTTGTGTATGAGACGTTCAGACCCGCAACTTCCAGTAATACCGGGAGGTGGTCCGAAGTAAGTTCGTGTAGAACTTGCATGTTTCGTATGTGTGAAGTGTTTTGAGTGAGGTATAGATCGATGGTTGAAGGGTTTGAGCGTGGAGTGTAGTGTGTGGGTTCGTCAGGAACCAGAATGTTGAATTGTATTCGCTGGGACAGGTACTCCAGGCAATTGCCTCGGTTGTCTGAAGTTTCACCTGTCCAGCTGTAGTGTCTGGCGTTGTAGTCTCCACCTAGGATGACTCGGTCGAAGTTCGTGAAAAGTGTGGTGTAGGAGTTTACATCTATCACCGAGGTTGGTTTTTGATAGATGGACCCTATTAGTGTTTTGGTTTTGTGTTGTGTTTCGATTGTGATGAGTGTGGCTTCCAAGTTTGGGGGTGTGATGACTGTGTCGTATTTGATTTGATTGTGTATGACGATTGCAGTGCCGCCACTTTTCTGAGTTAATCTGTCATTTCTGACGATTGTGTAGTTGGGTATGAAGTATTTGTGTGATGGCTTGAGAAATGTTTCTTGTATAAGGAGTATGTCAATGTCGTGCTGTCTTAGAAAATCTATGATTTCTGTGTGTTTGTAATTGAGTGAGTTGGCGTTCCATGTGACTATGGTTAGTGTCATGAGTAATTAGTGTTGGGTGAGGCTGTTTTTAAGGGCATCAAGCATGCCCTTCAGCGCGTGTTGCATTTGTGACTCGAAAACTGCTAAGCAGTTTTCGAGGGGGTTTTGTGCGTTGGGTTTGTGTCTGATCGCTGTGGATGGGGGTGGGTTGGTGGAAGGAGTGTTGTTCTGTGCCATTTGGGCATATGAGATGGAGGGTGTAGTGTGTTTAGTGGGTTGTGAAGTGGATTTTGGAGTGTTTATTTGAGATGGGTGTTTTGGACATTTTGTGTAGTTGGCAGGGTGAGCTCCTCCACAGTTTGCGCACTCAGCCGGAAGAGCTTTTGGCTTGACGCAGTCCATGGTCTTGTGTCCTTTGGCGCATTTAAGGCACTTGGGAGCAGCCCTGCAATAGTTGTGGGAGTGTCCGAATGATTGGCAGTTGTAGCATTGTGTGTGACGTGTTTTAGTTTTTAGTGATTCGACGCGGATTCTTATCCCGTCGATGTGTGTGATGTTATAAATTGTGTGTTCATTCCTTGGTAACTGTAAAGATACCAAGGGTGTTGGGGTGTTGTCTGGGCGTGTGAATCGTCTGACGCTGTTGGGTCTCACATGGAAACCCAATTCGGTCAGTTCGTCAAAGATGTCATTGGTGGTGGTGTGTTCTGAGACTCCCCTAAGAACAATGTGCAGGCACTTGTCTTCGGGAAGTTGGAATGTGTGATGTTGTATATTTTGTGTTTTTAGTGCGTCTGTAATAAATTTATGGTCTTTGACTGTTAGGGGGAATATTTTGATTCCCTCCTGTGTGTTTGAAGCTTGTGTAATTTGAATGTTTTGTGATCTGATGTGACTGGAAAGGGCTTTCCAGTATTGTTTTTCATGTAAGATGATTGGAGGTGTTTTGAAAGTGGGTGGTTTTTGAGGGGTATGTTGTGTAATAGGTTTTGGGGTGGGGGTGAGCTTTATAGCGGAGGTGAGTGGATTATTAGTGTGTGTAATGTTGCTGGGGTGTGGAGTTAGCTTTGTCTGTGATGTAGTAGGTAGTGTTGGGTATTCATCTCCAGAGGTGTTTTGAGACGATTTCTGTGAGAATCTGCGTCTCTTGTTTTTGTTTTTAATTGTTGTGTAAGTTTCGTCATCTGATTGAGAGAAGTCAGCATCTGGTTCTGACTGCGACTCTGACTGGAAGTCCATGTTTGAATCTTGTGTTTTTTGGTTTTTTAATGTATGTATGTCAATGAGCATGTGGGCGATTAGATCGTCTTGTTTTTTAATTTTGGCTTCCAGCTCCGTTACGTGTTGTCGGAGGCTGGAGTTTTCTTGTTGAAGATCTTCAAGATTCTGAGGGGCCATTGTGTTGTGTTTGTGTAATGTAATGTCTGAGTAGTGTTGTAGTATTATAGATTGAGGTTCCCAGTTGTTTGAAGAGAATCGGATGTCCGATTCCCCTCGACGGGGTGGTCTTTGCTCACCTGCAGTTATCGGGATGTTTTCCCCGTGCTGGAGTTAGTGAATCTTTACGGCCGGCAGCAGGAGGGGTGCCGGTTGAGAGGATTGCAGGAGCGAGGGGGTGTTGGTTGACTGGTGACGCTGCGATGCGTAGTCTAAATTCGATACGACGATTGGTCGGGCACTAGTGTCACGAAATCAGGTGATCCAATCAGATCACTCGAAAGAATCAGGTGATCCAATCAGCGCTGACTCGGGCAGCAAGTGGGAGGAGCCAAAGGCGGCGGGATCTGAACGGATTTCTAAGGTTAATGGAGCACACAGAAACTGCCGAACTGAACGGAACGACGGCACAACGTCGAATTGAACGAAACGTGGAGCAGAGTTGGTGTTAAATATCGCTGCGTACGCGCAAGCAGCCGACCAATGGCGTGCCTCCTTTCCCCGGTAACCGGCCGTTCATTATATATAGCGGTGTTTGGGTAAATCGGCGTAGATTTTTAACGTTCGTCCTGCGAAGCGTGCACTGCTCCGATCTTCTGAAGCTTAAAGAATGGCGCGTACCAAGCAAACAGCCCGTAAATCGACCGGAGGCAAGGCCCCCAGGAAACAACTGGCAACCAAGGCGGCCAGAAAGAGCGCTCCCGCGACCGGCGGCGTCAAAAAACCCCATCGTTACAGGCCCGGTACCGTCGCTCTGCGAGAAATTCGCCGTTATCAGAAGAGCACCGAGCTTCTGATCCGCAAACTGCCCTTCCAGCGCCTCGTCAGGGAGATCGCACAAGATTTCAAGACCGATCTCCGATTCCAGTCTTCCGCCGTAATGGCTCTACAGGAGGCCAGCGAGGCTTACCTGGTCGGCCTCTTCGAGGACACCAACTTGTGCGCCATCCACGCCAAGCGCGTGACAATCATGCCCAAGGACATCCAGCTGGCCAGACGAATCCGCGGCGAACGCGCCTAAGTTCTTCTTCCGCCCCTCGGCCGTCGCCAATCGCGGCGACCGGTCAATCACCACCGGTTCTTTTCAGAACCACAAAATAGCGTAACCAGACTTTGATTACTTCTTGTTCGCTTGTACGTACACGCACGTAGGTGGGAAAAGTTACCCCGAACCTGCATTGAACCAAAAACAAAACGCACCTCGGCAGACAGATACCGGGGGGCATGCACGCGGATGTGTTCGATCGTCCCTAATTCCTGCGCCCAAAATCTTTTTAGTATTTTTTAATTAAAAAATACAATATTATTTTCTTTCGTCCTACCTGCTCTCGTTTATTTTATTCTCCCTAACCGTTGAGATCGAAACGACGACGCGTCGTCGACGATCGGATGATACCATAACGTCGTCATTTACCTCCCCTCTCACGCTCCCCTTTGGGGTTCTCGCAACGCTCCACCGACAAGGAACAATTATTATTATCGATAGCCGGCTCGCCGTGTTCGTGCGTATTACCTATTTTCATTTTAGAACCTAGTCTTTACGTCATTTTGCGGTCCTGAAAAGGACCAGTTTTATGTGGATTTTTCCCGCAGTACCGCACCGATACGGAGCACGGAAGGAGGACTGCAATCTTTAAGGCGCCTCCTCCTCACTTCTTGCGCTTCGGGGAGGCGGCGGCTTTCTTTGGAGTCTTTGCGACAGCTTTCGCAGACTTGGGCTTCGGAGCTTTCGGCTTCTTCGTCGGTCCGGCCTTGTTGGATTTTTTCGCTTTGGATGGACTTTTCGGTTTGGCGGCTGCCGCGGCGGGCTTGGAAACCTTTTTCGGTTTGGAGACGGCGGCGGACTTCTTCTCCTTCTTCGCCTTCGGAGACGCGGCTACGGATTTCTTAGAAGCCGCAGCAGCTTTCGGCTTGGCCGGTTTGGAGGCGGACGGCGATCTCTTCGACTTTGCGGAGGCCGCGGTCGTTTTCTTTTCACCGGAGACGGCAGACGAAGCCAGCTTAAAGGATCCGGACGCTCCTTTCCCTTTCGTCTGTACCAGAGATCCACCGGCGACGGCAGACTTGAGGTACTTCTTGATGAACGGCGCCACCTTCTCGGCGTCGACCTTGTAGTTGGCGGCGACGTACTTCTTAATCGCCTGCAGCGAAGAACCGCCGCGCTCCTTAAGGCCCTTGATCGCGTTGTTGACCATCTCTGATGTAGGAGGATGAGACGGCTTCGAGCGGGGATTCTTGACTTTCTTCTCCTTCTTAACTTTGGCAACGCCGCCCTCTGCCGCAGCACCGGAGGTGGCTGTTTGCTGTGCTGATACGTCGGCCATATCGATATCTCGTGATGAACGGAAGCGGGGTTGGTTCGAGTGAGCAAGTAAGTGATCGGGTACACTCTCGTCGTACGATTGACTCGGTCGCTGTTAGAACGGCACCTTTAAATCGTTTGTTGGTTTGACAACGAAAATTTTACGGAATTTGGTAGACCTCCTGGCGCTGAACCGAAGATGAAACGCGAGACGCTCGCAAAATACGCAGGCTGAATGTTCGACGGAAAGTTTCGTGTTGCACCGATTCGAAAAAGGGGCCCCCGCGACGTCGTCCTACACGGTCCGTCGGAGGCGATGACCCCGACCAAGGGTCGACACTTTGACCCGTCCGTTGATGCAGCCTCGTCATCGCGGGGTCTCGGATTCCGGCGAAAAAGCAATCGGTCACGGACACTCTCGACGACCGTCGTGACGTCTTTAATCTTTGGACGGGTGCGACGTCAAACGGGATCCATCGCGGAATGCGATTTTTGTTTCTCCTTAAAGCGCACTGTTTTACCTCTCTTTTCCGATCGAGAGCGGCTCGATCTGTCGCCCCGTTCGCCGGTTAAGGCGCCCCGAATCGGGCGACTCTTTTTCCGATGCGAACGGTTTCCGTCCTTCGTTTCTTGTTCGGCCGGGCAAAATTCGGGGAAAAACTGGACACACCGGACTCCAAAGTCGCACGTCCATAGGGGGGTGAGGCGACGGATGGCGCCCAAACAAGCCATACGACCGTGCGACTGCCCCGGGCGCCGATTGTTCGCTTGGGCGACGATTAAAAAATTAACGCGCACCTTCCTCCTCGCCTTTCGAACGTCGAGTACATTGCCGCTCGTCTTCGAAAAAAACGCATCACTTTGGGGAAAGGGGGGCGGGTGCGCCCGAACCATCGAAACGAGAGCGGTCTCGAATACATATCGGACGGGTTCACGTCCGGCGCAAGATCGCGTTATCGCTTGGGAAAAATTATAAACGCGCACTCGGGCCAGACGCGATAAGACGATGCCCGTCTTTCCAGGGCAGCGAAATTGCGGTCGCTGTTGACGAGTGCCGATGAGTAGGTAAACGGTAAATTGCTCTCCCAATGAGGCCATCCTAGAAAGCTCAGTACCCACAAGACGGGATTAATTTAAAAAAAGAAAACAAACCGTACCTATAATACAAGCTAATAATCAAACGGCGAAATGAAGGTGAACGAAAATCGCGAGGAAGGGAGAGGTTTTCGTCCGTCGGCGAAAAAATGAGAGAGGGCATTTTCTGTGCCGAAAATGTATATGTACTTTTTTTTAACACCTGCTTGGCGAATAAATCGCTTAACTATATTTCTCGTCCAACACCTCATAAGAGATAGGCGAGCAGACAAAAACGTAAAAACGTAACAACTATACCTACTTATTTACATACCTACCTACCTACCTACCTACCTACCTACCTACCTACCTACCTACCTACCTACCTACCTACCTACACCTATTATTTTAGAACTAACGGATTCATCATTTAAAATCAAACCGCCCACACGTATCTGATCCTTTTTTCCTTCTTCTGCTTTTCGATTTACATATTTCATAAGGTACATATATTTATAGGTAGGTACGTTTTTCTTTTTTTTTCTGATGAAAATGTTTTTTCATTAAACCGACCGAAATGAACGGTGCCTCAACGTCGAATGATTTTTTAAGTAACGTATAGGCAGCAGGTAAGTAGGTACCTACCTATATAGGTACCGTCCCATTTTCATGTGAAGGCGAGAGGCATCTTGCGAGCCTTATCAAAACTGTTCCACCATGTCAAACTAGAAATCGCATCAGTGGCGCGGCGCACTTAATACTAAATATTTTAAATGATAAGTGAGTAGGTATTTTAAATAAATACGATACGAGTTAACCAGCGTCACCACTTAGCTTTTACATGTTCGATGAACGGCGGAAATATTATTATCTGCCCTATATTTGATTTGTTGTTTTTTTCAACGCGGACACCGACTACACATTGTTGATATTGGACAACAAATATTTACGGATTCGGGGGTAGTATCTGCGCACTAATCAAGTCTCGCCAAACTCTCGGCTGCCTATCAAATTTATACGGCAGGTAGGTACCTACCTATTTTGCCAGTCTGTATTTTTACTGATGTTAAAATTGCGTTCGACGGAAAAAGTATTAAATTTCTTTAAATCCTTAGATTCGACCTGGTCACAGAAGTCTGGCATCCACGCGAGTGCATGCATCCAATCAAAAACAATAATAAGAAGCGTCCTTCATTGCGAGTGGTGCGAGCACAGACTAAGACTGGAACAGAACCATGTCCGTACTCCGATTGCCGACGTCAGTGCCTCCCGTCGCTACTCGCCAATAGATGCCGCTGCGATGCAGTTTGCTGCTTTCAACCCTCATCAATGAGATAATGAGATTTTTACACTTCATTTTCTAATGGATCTCATTCGGAAATTTTTTTTTCATTACGTCTATCGGTATCGCCGACGTCCGTTCTATCCGTTTATCTTCATAAACAAATGTCATCCGTTTACACCCCCCCCCCCCCCCCCCCCCGGCTATTGCCCCCCCATTTCTCAAAGGAAAAAACAACAACAGCTAAAAACAAAACGAACACGTTTCGATTTCATTTCCATTCACTTACCTAGAAGGAGAGTATACCTAGCGTAATAATAGCGTAAAAATTAAATTGGGTCTTCAGGGTCGTAGAGTGCCTACTACAACCTAAAATTATTTATTTTGGACATATCAAAGTTTTTTTTTTGTTTTTTTTAATGGAATGAGAAGAGAAAATAAGATTGGCTTTTACAGTTGTTGGTGTTTAAATTCAGAAGTTTGTGAGTTATAAATAAGTGAAAATCGTCATTTTTGAAGTTCAAGGTCCTGTACAACGAAAACGGCTCAAGATAGAGAGAAACGGCTTACATGTCACTATTTTAACTTTTCATGCACTATCCTATGGTATAGAAACATTTGGACTTTCTTTGTGTGTTTTTTTTTTTATTTGGCGACGCGTGGAAAAATCTCGAATTTTTCCAAATTTTTTATCACCCTGTATAAACATTTTATCTACATCATAGGATAGTACATGAAAAGGGGTCAGGCCAGGTCAGGTCAGGCCAGGTCAGGTCTACATCATAGGATAGTACATGAAAAGTTAAAATAGGGACATGTAAGCCGTTTCTCTCTATCTTGAGCCGTTTTCGTTGTACAGGGCCTTGAACTTCAAAAATGACGATTTTAGTGCAGTTCCCGATCGGAAACATCTCACGGTGCAGTCCCCACCAGCTGAAGTACCGGTGCAGTTCCCGATCGAAAATATCTCACAATATCTCACGGTGCAGTCCCTGTCAGCTGAAGTACCAAAAATTAGACATTTCAATTTTCCAGTTAGTTTTTCACCGCATTTCACCGTACTTTTTGAAAAATAAATTTTTTTTTAAATTTTGTTGCCGATTGCATCACAACTTTGTCCATTTAAGCGACTCCGTATCTGGCAAAATAATAAAAGCTTCCATAATCGCTCATAATAATACTAATAATAAAAAATATTATTATAATAATATAGGTAGGTAGGTTGTTCTTAATTTGATTTCCCTTCATCTTTTTCCATAATTTCTTCTATTGCAGTCTGCTCCTACCGTGCAGGTTTCTTTCTCTAGTATCGAATTCTGTTTTCCGGCTTGAAACGGCTGTTAGCGGGGACACGCGCGATACGGAACGCCGCCGCTAGATGGACGCACCTACACCATCAGTTCATTTAATAACAACGATACGTCTGATATCGCCCAAGAATACACACCTCTACATTATTATCCAGCACGGCGTTGCCGGTCTATACGAGTTCAATAATAATAATTATACACTAGATCTGGTACCCACCATTTAAATCGGTTTTTGTACGCAAAAAAGCAGGCAGGTACTGATAAATAGGTATTTAATTATTAATTTCGGCGATCAAACAAATAAGCGCTCACGCTTGCGGAACTTGAGAAAATGAATTTCCCCACCTAAACGAAGCTTGTAGGTACCTACCTAGGTAAGAGCTGATGGCAAAAAGCATTTTCGGCGAACTCGGTGACCCGCTTTCACGTCTCACAGTACGGGGAGGTCGGGACATGATAATGCTCCTTTCACCTAGGCACGAGCATTCAGCTGACTGACTTGTTTGTTTCTTCGGAAATATTGGAATCAAAATTTAATAATTTAAATACTTCGGGGAGCGATTGAGGGTGGAATAGTATTGTTCCTTACCTGCCGAGCGAAGACCTGCGGTAAATTATGTCGAGCGGGCGGAGCGTGATGTATTATTATCATTATTATTATTTCCTAACTACCTAATACTGTTTTCACGCAAAATAATAAAACTTGACGGATGTGCGTGTGCGCGGAGAACAATAGGTACCTAATTGTTTCAATAATTTTTGTGGTTCTGAAAAGAACCGGTTTTTTTTTTCCTCAATTTTCCGGTGGCACCCGAACAAGGAACACAGGAAGGAGCTGTGTTACCTTACTTGGAGCTGGTGTACTTGGTGACGGCCTTTGTTCCTTCACTGACAGCGTGCTTAGCCAACTCTCCGGGCAGCAGAAGACGGACAGCGGTCTGAATTTCCCTGCTGGTAATCGTGGACCTCTTGTTGTAGTGCGCCAGTCTGGAAGCCTCGGCGGCGATCCGTTCGAAGATGTCGTTGACGAAAGAGTTCATGATCGACATCGCTTTGGAACTGATACCGGTGTCGGGGTGGACCTGCTTCAGCACTTTGTAAATGTAGATGGCGTAAGATTCCTTCCTCCTGCGTTTCTTCTTCTTGTCGCTTTTCGAGATGTTCTTCTGGGCTTTGCCCGCTTTCTTTGCAGCTTTACCGCTCGTTTTCGGTGGCATGATCGATGATGATGATGATGTCGTAGAGGATGACCAACTTGTCAAGGCGACGGTCTGATATCGAATCGTGAGGCCGACTTTTAAAAATCGGTATTTAAGAGAGACGATCGTCGCTCGTCTGTCCCGCCCCACCGAGTGCGAGCCGTACGAGTGCTCCGATTGGCTCTCGCCTCCGAACACGCGACGACATATAACGTCAGCTCAAAATGGTCGGACGAGCATTCGAGTTGAGCCTTCGTCGTTGTCGCAACGCATATACTCTCGTACCAAGCACACGCAGACCTAACAATCATCATGAGCGGAAGAGGAAAAGGCGGTAAAGTCAAGGGGAAAGCGAAGAGCCGTTCCAGCCGTGCAGGACTTCAGTTCCCCGTGGGCCGTATTCACAGGCTCCTACGTAAGGGCAATTACGCCGAACGCGTCGGTGCCGGCGCTCCCGTCTATTTGGCAGCCGTCATGGAATATCTGGCCGCCGAAGTCCTCGAGTTGGCAGGAAACGCCGCACGAGACAACAAGAAAACCAGAATCATCCCCAGACACTTGCAGCTGGCGATCAGAAACGACGAGGAATTGAACAAGCTCCTCTCCGGCGTGACCATCGCGCAAGGCGGCGTCCTGCCCAACATCCAGGCCGTGCTCCTGCCCAAAAAGACCGAGAAGAAACCTTAAGCGGTGTCTTTGTCTCCGTCTCCGGACAACAAAATTTCCCGAATATCATCCGGCCCTTCTCAGGGCCACAAAATATCGTTCAACAACAACACAGTTTTTTCGTAACGATGAGTATACGTACGTCTCGGAAATCCGCAAAGCGTCAGACAGCTTCGCCACCTGCAAAAGTTAATTTGTCGAACTTTTGTTTTTGGCTTTAGTTACAGGAGGTAGCAACATGATTTGAAAATTTTCGGATCTCATACTTATTACTCGGGCTCTTTTCGGTAATTCGGATTAAACGGGGTAGGTACCTAACCTACCGTCTACTAAATAAACGAAGTTCTAGTGGCAATTAATTGAAAATTTTAAGATTCACCTCAATATCCACCCACGACGCGTTTCTACGGAAGGTGAAACCTTATTGCAAATACCGGGGGCAAATGCAGGTTAACCGATTGTCGGTTCTTAGCTACCGGGGAAGTAGACCTCGGACAATCGAGAACGAACCCTTACCTGCGAGTTGAAGACCTGCAGTAAATCTCGTTAATGACGGTCATAAAATTTTCAAACGAGTGATTCAACGTAAACTCTGCTTATCGTCAAGAGGGTAATACGTGTAATACGGCCGACACAAAACAAAAGTCTTTGAAATTTTTGTGGTTCTGAAAAGAACCGGGTGTTTTTTTTTTGAGGTTGGCTTTCGTCGTTCAGCTGATAAAACGGAGGACGTTTCGTTGCTTAACCTCCGAAGCCGTACAGGGTGCGGCCTTGTCGTTTCAGAGCGTAGACGACGTCCATGGCGGTCACAGTCTTGCGCTTTGCGTGTTCGGTGTAGGTCACGGCGTCTCTGATGACGTTCTCGAGGAAGACCTTGAGCACGCCGCGGGTTTCTTCGTAGATGAGACCGGAGATACGCTTCACACCGCCTCGTCGAGCCAATCTTCTGATGGCGGGCTTCGTGATGCCCTGGATGTTATCGCGAAGAACTTTGCGATGACGCTTAGCGCCACCCTTACCAAGACCTTTACCGCCTTTGCCTCTGCCGGTCATGTCGATGAACGATTAATTTATTTGCTTGCGGGAGAAGTCGAGAGTTCTAACTGCCTCGGTCGGACCACGAAGATCGAATGAACGAAACGTGGAGCAGAGTTGGTGTTAAATATCGCTGCGTACGCGCAAGCAGCCGACCAATGGCGTGCCTCCTTTCCCCGGTAACCGGCCGTTCATTATATATAGCGGTGTTTGGGTAAATCGGCGTAGATTTTTAACGTTCGTCCTGCGAAGCGTGCACTGCTCCGATCTTCTGAAGCTTAAAGAATGGCGCGTACCAAGCAAACAGCCCGTAAATCGACCGGAGGCAAGGCCCCCAGGAAACAACTGGCAACCAAGGCGGCCAGAAAGAGCGCTCCCGCGACCGGCGGCGTCAAAAAACCCCATCGTTACAGGCCCGGTACCGTCGCTCTGCGAGAAATTCGCCGTTATCAGAAGAGCACCGAGCTTCTGATCCGCAAACTGCCCTTCCAGCGCCTCGTCAGGGAGATCGCACAAGATTTCAAGACCGATCTCCGATTCCAGTCTTCCGCCGTAATGGCTCTACAGGAGGCCAGCGAGGCTTACCTGGTCGGCCTCTTCGAGGACACCAACTTGTGCGCCATCCACGCCAAGCGCGTGACAATCATGCCCAAGGACATCCAGCTGGCCAGACGAATCCGCGGCGAACGCGCCTAAGTTCTTCTTCCGCCCCTCGGCCGTCGCCAATCGCGGCGACCGGTCAATCACCACCGGTTCTTTTCAGAACCACAAAATAGCGTAACCAGACTTTGATTACTTCTTGTTCGCTTGTACGTACACGCACGTAGGTGGGAAAAGTTACCCCGAACCTGCATTGAACCAAAAACAAAACGCACCTCGGCAGACAGATACCGGGGGGCATGCACGCGGATGTGTTCGATCGTCCCTAATTCCTGCGCCCAAAATCTTTTTAGTATTTTTTAATTAAAAAATACAATATTATTTTCTTTCGTCCTACCTGCTCTCGTTTATTTTATTCTCCCTAACCGTTGAGATCGAAACGACGACGCGTCGTCGACGATCGGATGATACCATAACGTCGTCATTTACCTCCCCTCTCACGCTCCCCTTTGGGGTTCTCGCAACGCTCCACCGACAAGGAACAATTATTATTATCGATAGCCGGCTCGCCGTGTTCGTGCGTATTACCTATTTTCATTTTAGAACCTAGTCTTTACGTCATTTTGCGGTCCTGAAAAGGACCAGTTTTATGTGGATTTTTCCCGCAGTACCGCACCGATACGGAGCACGGAAGGAGGACTGCAATCTTTAAGGCGCCTCCTCCTCACTTCTTGCGCTTCGGGGAGGCGGCGGCTTTCTTTGGAGTCTTTGCGACAGCTTTCGCAGACTTGGGCTTCGGAGCTTTCGGCTTCTTCGTCGGTCCGGCCTTGTTGGATTTTTTCGCTTTGGATGGACTTTTCGGTTTGGCGGCTGCCGCGGCGGGCTTGGAAACCTTTTTCGGTTTGGAGACGGCGGCGGACTTCTTCTCCTTCTTCGCCTTCGGAGACGCGGCTACGGATTTCTTAGAAGCCGCAGCAGCTTTCGGCTTGGCCGGTTTGGAGGCGGACGGCGATCTCTTCGACTTTGCGGAGGCCGCGGTCGTTTTCTTTTCACCGGAGACGGCAGACGAAGCCAGCTTAAAGGATCCGGACGCTCCTTTCCCTTTCGTCTGTACCAGAGATCCACCGGCGACGGCAGACTTGAGGTACTTCTTGATGAACGGCGCCACCTTCTCGGCGTCGACCTTGTAGTTGGCGGCGACGTACTTCTTAATCGCCTGCAGCGAAGAACCGCCGCGCTCCTTAAGGCCCTTGATCGCGTTGTTGACCATCTCTGATGTAGGAGGATGAGACGGCTTCGAGCGGGGATTCTTGACTTTCTTCTCCTTCTTAACTTTGGCAACGCCGCCCTCTGCCGCAGCACCGGAGGTGGCTGTTTGCTGTGCTGATACGTCGGCCATATCGATATCTCGTGATGAACGGAAGCGGGGTTGGTTCGAGTGAGCAAGTAAGTGATCGGGTACACTCTCGTCGTACGATTGACTCGGTCGCTGTTAGAACGGCACCTTTAAATCGTTTGTTGGTTTGACAACGAAAATTTTACGGAATTTGGTAGACCTCCTGGCGCTGAACCGAAGATGAAACGCGAGACGCTCGCAAAATACGCAGGCTGAATGTTCGACGGAAAGTTTCGTGTTGCACCGATTCGAAAAAGGGGCCCCCGCGACGTCGTCCTACACGGTCCGTCGGAGGCGATGACCCCGACCAAGGGTCGACACTTTGACCCGTCCGTTGATGCAGCCTCGTCATCGCGGGGTCTCGGATTCCGGCGAAAAAGCAATCGGTCACGGACACTCTCGACGACCGTCGTGACGTCTTTAATCTTTGGACGGGTGCGACGTCAAACGGGATCCATCGCGGAATGCGATTTTTGTTTCTCCTTAAAGCGCACTGTTTTACCTCTCTTTTCCGATCGAGAGCGGCTCGATCTGTCGCCCCGTTCGCCGGTTAAGGCGCCCCGAATCGGGCGACTCTTTTTCCGATGCGAACGGTTTCCGTCCTTCGTTTCTTGTTCGGCCGGGCAAAATTCGGGGAAAAACTGGACACACCGGACTCCAAAGTCGCACGTCCATAGGGGGGTGAGGCGACGGATGGCGCCCAAACAAGCCATACGACCGTGCGACTGCCCCGGGCGCCGATTGTTCGCTTGGGCGACGATTAAAAAATTAACGCGCACCTTCCTCCTCGCCTTTCGAACGTCGAGTACATTGCCGCTCGTCTTCGAAAAAAACGCATCACTTTGGGGAAAGGGGGGCGGGTGCGCCCGAACCATCGAAACGAGAGCGGTCTCGAATACATATCGGACGGGTTCACGTCCGGCGCAAGATCGCGTTATCGCTTGGGAAAAATTATAAACGCGCACTCGGGCCAGACGCGATAAGACGATGCCCGTCTTTCCAGGGCAGCGAAATTGCGGTCGCTGTTGACGAGTGCCGATGAGTAGGTAAACGGTAAATTGCTCTCCCAATGAGGCCATCCTAGAAAGCTCAGTACCCACAAGACGGGATTAATTTAAAAAAAGAAAACAAACCGTACCTATAATACAAGCTAATAATCAAACGGCGAAATGAAGGTGAACGAAAATCGCGAGGAAGGGAGAGGTTTTCGTCCGTCGGCGAAAAAATGAGAGAGGGCATTTTCTGTGCCGAAAATGTATATGTACTTTTTTTTAACACCTGCTTGGCGAATAAATCGCTTAACTATATTTCTCGTCCAACACCTCATAAGAGATAGGCGAGCAGACAAAAACGTAAAAACGTAACAACTATACCTACTTATTTACATACCTACCTACCTACCTACCTACCTACCTACCTACCTACCTACCTACCTACCTACCTACCTACCTACACCTATTATTTTAGAACTAACGGATTCATCATTTAAAATCAAACCGCCCACACGTATCTGATCCTTTTTTCCTTCTTCTGCTTTTCGATTTACATATTTCATAAGGTACATATATTTATAGGTAGGTACGTTTTTCTTTTTTTTTCTGATGAAAATGTTTTTTCATTAAACCGACCGAAATGAACGGTGCCTCAACGTCGAATGATTTTTTAAGTAACGTATAGGCAGCAGGTAAGTAGGTACCTACCTATATAGGTACCGTCCCATTTTCATGTGAAGGCGAGAGGCATCTTGCGAGCCTTATCAAAACTGTTCCACCATGTCAAACTAGAAATCGCATCAGTGGCGCGGCGCACTTAATACTAAATATTTTAAATGATAAGTGAGTAGGTATTTTAAATAAATACGATACGAGTTAACCAGCGTCACCACTTAGCTTTTACATGTTCGATGAACGGCGGAAATATTATTATCTGCCCTATATTTGATTTGTTGTTTTTTTCAACGCGGACACCGACTACACATTGTTGATATTGGACAACAAATATTTACGGATTCGGGGGTAGTATCTGCGCACTAATCAAGTCTCGCCAAACTCTCGGCTGCCTATCAAATTTATACGGCAGGTAGGTACCTACCTATTTTGCCAGTCTGTATTTTTACTGATGTTAAAATTGCGTTCGACGGAAAAAGTATTAAATTTCTTTAAATCCTTAGATTCGACCTGGTCACAGAAGTCTGGCATCCACGCGAGTGCATGCATCCAATCAAAAACAATAATAAGAAGCGTCCTTCATTGCGAGTGGTGCGAGCACAGACTAAGACTGGAACAGAACCATGTCCGTACTCCGATTGCCGACGTCAGTGCCTCCCGTCGCTACTCGCCAATAGATGCCGCTGCGATGCAGTTTGCTGCTTTCAACCCTCATCAATGAGATAATGAGATTTTTACACTTCATTTTCTAATGGATCTCATTCGGAAATTTTTTTTTCATTACGTCTATCGGTATCGCCGACGTCCGTTCTATCCGTTTATCTTCATAAACAAATGTCATCCGTTTACACCCCACCCCCCCCCCCGCCCCGGCTATTGCCCCCCCATTTCTCAAAGGAAAAAACAACAACAGCTAAAAACAAAACGAACACGTTTCGATTTCATTTCCATTCACTTACCTAGAAGGAGAGTATACCTAGCGTAATAATAGCGTAAAAATTAAATTGGGTCTTCAGGGTCGTAGAGTGCCTACTACAACCTAAAATTATTTATTTTGGACATATCAAAGTTTTTTTTTTTGTTTTTTTTAATGGAATGAGAAGAGAAAATAAGATTGGCTTTTACAGTTGTTGGTGTTTAAATTCAGAAGTTTGTGAGTTATAAATAAGTGAAAATCGTCATTTTTGAAGTTCAAGGTCCTGTACAACGAAAACGGCTCAAGATAGAGAGAAACGGCTTACATGTCACTATTTTAACTTTTCATGCACTATCCTATGGTATAGAAACATTTGGACTTTCTTTGTGTGTTTTTTTTTTTATTTGGCGACGCGTGGAAAAATCTCGAATTTTTCCAAATTTTTTATCACCCTGTATAAACATTTTATCTACATCATAGGATAGTACATGAAAAGGGGTCAGGCCAGGTCAGGTCAGGCCAGGTCAGGTCTACATCATAGGATAGTACATGAAAAGTTAAAATAGGGACATGTAAGCCGTTTCTCTCTATCTTGAGCCGTTTTCGTTGTACAGGGCCTTGAACTTCAAAAATGACGATTTTAGTGCAGTTCCCGATCGGAAACATCTCACGGTGCAGTCCCCACCAGCTGAAGTACCGGTGCAGTTCCCGATCGAAAATATCTCACAATATCTCACGGTGCAGTCCCTGTCAGCTGAAGTACCAAAAATTAGACATTTCAATTTTCCAGTTAGTTTTTCACCGCATTTCACCGTACTTTTTGAAAAATAAATTTTTTTTTAAATTTTGTTGCCGATTGCATCACAACTTTGTCCATTTAAGCGACTCCGTATCTGGCAAAATAATAAAAGCTTCCATAATCGCTCATAATAATACTAATAATAAAAAATATTATTATAATAATATAGGTAGGTAGGTTGTTCTTAATTTGATTTCCCTTCATCTTTTTCCATAATTTCTTCTATTGCAGTCTGCTCCTACCGTGCAGGTTTCTTTCTCTAGTATCGAATTCTGTTTTCCGGCTTGAAACGGCTGTTAGCGGGGACACGCGCGATACGGAACGCCGCCGCTAGATGGACGCACCTACACCATCAGTTCATTTAATAACAACGATACGTCTGATATCGCCCAAGAATACACACCTCTACATTATTATCCAGCACGGCGTTGCCGGTCTATACGAGTTCAATAATAATAATTATACACTAGATCTGGTACCCACCATTTAAATCGGTTTTTGTACGCAAAAAAGCAGGCAGGTACTGATAAATAGGTATTTAATTATTAATTTCGGCGATCAAACAAATAAGCGCTCACGCTTGCGGAACTTGAGAAAATGAATTTCCCCACCTAAACGAAGCTTGTAGGTACCTACCTAGGTAAGAGCTGATGGCAAAAAGCATTTTCGGCGAACTCGGTGACCCGCTTTCACGTCTCACAGTACGGGGAGGTCGGGACATGATAATGCTCCTTTCACCTAGGCACGAGCATTCAGCTGACTGACTTGTTTGTTTCTTCGGAAATATTGGAATCAAAATTTAATAATTTAAATACTTCGGGGAGCGATTGAGGGTGGAATAGTATTGTTCCTTACCTGCCGAGCGAAGACCTGCGGTAAATTATGTCGAGCGGGCGGAGCGTGATGTATTATTATCATTATTATTATTTCCTAACTACCTAATACTGTTTTCACGCAAAATAATAAAACTTGACGGATGTGCGTGTGCGCGGAGAACAATAGGTACCTAATTGTTTCAATAATTTTTGTGGTTCTGAAAAGAACCGGTTTTTTTTTTCCTCAATTTTCCGGTGGCACCCGAACAAGGAACACAGGAAGGAGCTGTGTTACCTTACTTGGAGCTGGTGTACTTGGTGACGGCCTTTGTTCCTTCACTGACAGCGTGCTTAGCCAACTCTCCGGGCAGCAGAAGACGGACAGCGGTCTGAATTTCCCTGCTGGTAATCGTGGACCTCTTGTTGTAGTGCGCCAGTCTGGAAGCCTCGGCGGCGATCCGTTCGAAGATGTCGTTGACGAAAGAGTTCATGATCGACATCGCTTTGGAACTGATACCGGTGTCGGGGTGGACCTGCTTCAGCACTTTGTAAATGTAGATGGCGTAAGATTCCTTCCTCCTGCGTTTCTTCTTCTTGTCGCTTTTCGAGATGTTCTTCTGGGCTTTGCCCGCTTTCTTTGCAGCTTTACCGCTCGTTTTCGGTGGCATGATCGATGATGATGATGATGATGTCGTAGAGGATGACCAACTTGTCAAGGCGACGGTCTGATATCGAATCGTGAGGCCGACTTTTAAAAATCGGTATTTAAGAGAGACGATCGTCGCTCGTCTGTCCCGCCCCACCGAGTGCGAGCCGTACGAGTGCTCCGATTGGCTCTCGCCTCCGAACACGCGACGACATATAACGTCAGCTCAAAATGGTCGGACGAGCATTCGAGTTGAGCCTTCGTCGTTGTCGCAACGCATATACTCTCGTACCAAGCACACGCAGACCTAACAATCATCATGAGCGGAAGAGGAAAAGGCGGTAAAGTCAAGGGGAAAGCGAAGAGCCGTTCCAGCCGTGCAGGACTTCAGTTCCCCGTGGGCCGTATTCACAGGCTCCTACGTAAGGGCAATTACGCCGAACGCGTCGGTGCCGGCGCTCCCGTCTATTTGGCAGCCGTCATGGAATATCTGGCCGCCGAAGTCCTCGAGTTGGCAGGAAACGCCGCACGAGACAACAAGAAAACCAGAATCATCCCCAGACACTTGCAGCTGGCGATCAGAAACGACGAGGAATTGAACAAGCTCCTCTCCGGCGTGACCATCGCGCAAGGCGGCGTCCTGCCCAACATCCAGGCCGTGCTCCTGCCCAAAAAGACCGAGAAGAAACCTTAAGCGGTGTCTTTGTCTCCGTCTCCGGACAACAAAATTTCCCGAATATCATCCGGCCCTTCTCAGGGCCACAAAATATCGTTCAACAACAACACAGTTTTTTCGTAACGATGAGTATACGTACGTCTCGGAAATCCGCAAAGCGTCAGACAGCTTCGCCACCTGCAAAAGTTAATTTGTCGAACTTTTGTTTTTGGCTTTAGTTACAGGAGGTAGCAACATGATTTGAAAATTTTCGGATCTCATACTTATTACTCGGGCTCTTTTCGGTAATTCGGATTAAACGGGGTAGGTACCTAACCTACCGTCTACTAAATAAACGAAGTTCTAGTGGCAATTAATTGAAAATTTTAAGATTCACCTCAATATCCACCCACGACGCGTTTCTACGGAAGGTGAAACCTTATTGCAAATACCGGGGGCAAATGCAGGTTAACCGATTGTCGGTTCTTAGCTACCGGGGAAGTAGACCTCGGACAATCGAGAACGAACCCTTACCTGCGAGTTGAAGACCTGCAGTAAATCTCGTTAATGACGGTCATAAAATTTTCAAACGAGTGATTCAACGTAAACTCTGCTTATCGTCAAGAGGGTAATACGTGTAATACGGCCGACACAAAACAAAAGTCTTTGAAATTTTTGTGGTTCTGAAAAGAACCGGGTGTGTTTTTTTTTGAGGTTGGCTTTCGTCGTTCAGCTGATAAAACGGAGGACGTTTCGTTGCTTAACCTCCGAAGCCGTACAGGGTGCGGCCTTGTCGTTTCAGAGCGTAGACGACGTCCATGGCGGTCACAGTCTTGCGCTTTGCGTGTTCGGTGTAGGTCACGGCGTCTCTGATGACGTTCTCGAGGAAGACCTTGAGCACGCCGCGGGTTTCTTCGTAGATGAGACCGGAGATACGCTTCACACCGCCTCGTCGAGCCAATCTTCTGATGGCGGGCTTCGTGATGCCCTGGATGTTATCGCGAAGAACTTTGCGATGACGCTTAGCGCCACCCTTACCAAGACCTTTACCGCCTTTGCCTCTGCCGGTCATGTCGATGAACGATTAATTTATTTGCTTGCGGGAGAAGTCGAGAGTTCTAACTGCCTCGGTCGGACCACGAAGATCGAATGAACGAAACGTGGAGCAGAGTTGGTGTTAAATATCGCTGCGTACGCGCAAGCAGCCGACCAATGGCGTGCCTCCTTTCCCCGGTAACCGGCCGTTCATTATATATAGCGGTGTTTGGGTAAATCGGCGTAGATTTTTAACGTTCGTCCTGCGAAGCGTGCACTGCTCCGATCTTCTGAAGCTTAAAGAATGGCGCGTACCAAGCAAACAGCCCGTAAATCGACCGGAGGCAAGGCCCCCAGGAAACAACTGGCAACCAAGGCGGCCAGAAAGAGCGCTCCCGCGACCGGCGGCGTCAAAAAACCCCATCGTTACAGGCCCGGTACCGTCGCTCTGCGAGAAATTCGCCGTTATCAGAAGAGCACCGAGCTTCTGATCCGCAAACTGCCCTTCCAGCGCCTCGTCAGGGAGATCGCACAAGATTTCAAGACCGATCTCCGATTCCAGTCTTCCGCCGTAATGGCTCTACAGGAGGCCAGCGAGGCTTACCTGGTCGGCCTCTTCGAGGACACCAACTTGTGCGCCATCCACGCCAAGCGCGTGACAATCATGCCCAAGGACATCCAGCTGGCCAGACGAATCCGCGGCGAACGCGCCTAAGTTCTTCTTCCGCCCCTCGGCCGTCGCCAATCGCGGCGACCGGTCAATCACCACCGGTTCTTTTCGGAACCACAAAATAGCGTAACCAGACTTTGATTACTTCTTGTTCGCTTGTACGTACACGCACGTAGGTGGGAAAAGTTACCCCGAACCTGCATTGAACCAAAAACAAAACGCACCTCGGCAGACAGATACCGGGGGGCATGCACGCGGATGTGTTCGATCGTCCCTAATTCCTGCGCCCAAAATCTTTTTAGTATTTTTTAATTAAAAAATACAATATTATTTTCTTTCGTCCTACCTGCTCTCGTTTATTTTATTCTCCCTAACCGTTGAGATCGAAACGACGACGCGTCGTCGACGATCGGATGATACCATAACGTCGTCATTTACCTCCCCTCTCACGCTCCCCTTTGGGGTTCTCGCAACGCTCCACCGACAAGGAACAATTATTATTATCGATAGCCGGCTCGCCGTGTTCGTGCGTATTACCTATTTTCATTTTAGAACCTAGTCTTTACGTCATTTTGCGGTCCTGAAAAGGACCAGTTTTATGTGGATTTTTCCCGCAGTACCGCACCGATACGGAGCACGGAAGGAGGACTGCAATCTTTAAGGCGCCTCCTCCTCACTTCTTGCGCTTCGGGGAGGCGGCGGCTTTCTTTGGAGTCTTTGCGACAGCTTTCGCAGACTTGGGCTTCGGAGCTTTCGGCTTCTTCGTCGGTCCGGCCTTGTTGGATTTTTTCGCTTTGGATGGACTTTTCGGTTTGGCGGCTGCCGCGGCGGGCTTGGAAACCTTTTTCGGTTTGGAGACGGCGGCGGACTTCTTCTCCTTCTTCGCCTTCGGAGACGCGGCTACGGATTTCTTAGAAGCCGCAGCAGCTTTCGGCTTGGCCGGTTTGGAGGCGGACGGCGATCTCTTCGACTTTGCGGAGGCCGCGGTCGTTTTCTTTTCACCGGAGACGGCAGACGAAGCCAGCTTAAAGGATCCGGACGCTCCTTTCCCTTTCGTCTGTACCAGAGATCCACCGGCGACGGCAGACTTGAGGTACTTCTTGATGAACGGCGCCACCTTCTCGGCGTCGACCTTGTAGTTGGCGGCGACGTACTTCTTAATCGCCTGCAGCGAAGAACCGCCGCGCTCCTTAAGGCCCTTGATCGCGTTGTTGACCATCTCTGATGTAGGAGGATGAGACGGCTTCGAGCGGGGATTCTTGACTTTCTTCTCCTTCTTAACTTTGGCAACGCCGCCCTCTGCCGCAGCACCGGAGGTGGCTGTTTGCTGTGCTGATACGTCGGCCATATCGATATCTCGTGATGAACGGAAGCGGGGTTGGTTCGAGTGAGCAAGTAAGTGATCGGGTACACTCTCGTCGTACGATTGACTCGGTCGCTGTTAGAACGGCACCTTTAAATCGTTTGTTGGTTTGACAACGAAAATTTTACGGAATTTGGTAGACCTCCTGGCGCTGAACCGAAGATGAAACGCGAGACGCTCGCAAAATACGCAGGCTGAATGTTCGACGGAAAGTTTCGTGTTGCACCGATTCGAAAAAGGGGCCCCCGCGACGTCGTCCTACACGGTCCGTCGGAGGCGATGACCCCGACCAAGGGTCGACACTTTGACCCGTCCGTTGATGCAGCCTCGTCATCGCGGGGTCTCGGATTCCGGCGAAAAAGCAATCGGTCACGGACACTCTCGACGACCGTCGTGACGTCTTTAATCTTTGGACGGGTGCGACGTCAAACGGGATCCATCGCGGAATGCGATTTTTGTTTCTCCTTAAAGCGCACTGTTTTACCTCTCTTTTCCGATCGAGAGCGGCTCGATCTGTCGCCCCGTTCGCCGGTTAAGGCGCCCCGAATCGGGCGACTCTTTTTCCGATGCGAACGGTTTCCGTCCTTCGTTTCTTGTTCGGCCGGGCAAAATTCGGGGAAAAACTGGACACACCGGACTCCAAAGTCGCACGTCCATAGGGGGGTGAGGCGACGGATGGCGCCCAAACAAGCCATACGACCGTGCGACTGCCCCGGGCGCCGATTGTTCGCTTGGGCGACGATTAAAAAATTAACGCGCACCTTCCTCCTCGCCTTTCGAACGTCGAGTACATTGCCGCTCGTCTTCGAAAAAAACGCATCACTTTGGGGAAAGGGGGGCGGGTGCGCCCGAACCATCGAAACGAGAGCGGTCTCGAATACATATCGGACGGGTTCACGTCCGGCGCAAGATCGCGTTATCGCTTGGGAAAAATTATAAACGCGCACTCGGGCCAGACGCGATAAGACGATGCCCGTCTTTCCAGGGCAGCGAAATTGCGGTCGCTGTTGACGAGTGCCGATGAGTAGGTAAACGGTAAATTGCTCTCCCAATGAGGCCATCCTAGAAAGCTCAGTACCCACAAGACGGGATTAATTTAAAAAAAGAAAACAAACCGTACCTATAATACAAGCTAATAATCAAACGGCGAAATGAAGGTGAACGAAAATCGCGAGGAAGGGAGAGGTTTTCGTCCGTCGGCGAAAAAATGAGAGAGGGCATTTTCTGTGCCGAAAATGTATATGTACTTTTTTTTAACACCTGCTTGGCGAATAAATCGCTTAACTATATTTCTCGTCCAACACCTCATAAGAGATAGGCGAGCAGACAAAAACGTAAAAACGTAACAACTATACCTACTTATTTACATACCTACCTACCTACCTACCTACCTACCTACCTACCTACCTACCTACCTACCTACCTACCTACCTACACCTATTATTTTAGAACTAACGGATTCATCATTTAAAATCAAACCGCCCACACGTATCTGATCCTTTTTTCCTTCTTCTGCTTTTCGATTTACATATTTCATAAGGTACATATATTTATAGGTAGGTACGTTTTTCTTTTTTTTTCTGATGAAAATGTTTTTTTCATTAAACCGACCGAAATGAACGGTGCCTCAACGTCGAATGATTTTTTAAGTAACGTATAGGCAGCAGGTAAGTAGGTACCTACCTATATAGGTACCGTCCCATTTTCATGTGAAGGCGAGAGGCATCTTGCGAGCCTTATCAAAACTGTTCCACCATGTCAAACTAGAAATCGCATCAGTGGCGCGGCGCACTTAATACTAAATATTTTAAATGATAAGTGAGTAGGTATTTTAAATAAATACGATACGAGTTAACCAGCGTCACCACTTAGCTTTTACATGTTCGATGAACGGCGGAAATATTATTATCTGCCCTATATTTGATTTGTTGTTTTTTTCAACGCGGACACCGACTACACATTGTTGATATTGGACAACAAATATTTACGGATTCGGGGGTAGTATCTGCGCACTAATCAAGTCTCGCCAAACTCTCGGCTGCCTATCAAATTTATACGGCAGGTAGGTACCTACCTATTTTGCCAGTCTGTATTTTTACTGATGTTAAAATTGCGTTCGACGGAAAAAGTATTAAATTTCTTTAAATCCTTAGATTCGACCTGGTCACAGAAGTCTGGCATCCACGCGAGTGCATGCATCCAATCAAAAACAATAATAAGAAGCGTCCTTCATTGCGAGTGGTGCGAGCACAGACTAAGACTGGAACAGAACCATGTCCGTACTCCGATTGCCGACGTCAGTGCCTCCCGTCGCTACTCGCCAATAGATGCCGCTGCGATGCAGTTTGCTGCTTTCAACCCTCATCAATGAGATAATGAGATTTTTACACTTCATTTTCTAATGGATCTCATTCGGAAATTTTTTTTTCATTACGTCTATCGGTATCGCCGACGTCCGTTCTATCCGTTTATCTTCATAAACAAATGTCATCCGTTTACACCCCACCCCCCCCCCCGCCCCGGCTATTGCCCCCCCCATTTCTCAAAGGAAAAAACAACAACAGCTAAAAACAAAACGAACACGTTTCGATTTCATTTCCATTCACTTACCTAGAAGGAGAGTATACCTAGCGTAATAATAGCGTAAAAATTAAATTGGGTCTTCAGGGTCGTAGAGTGCCTACTACAACCTAAAATTATTTATTTTGGACATATCAAAGTTTTTTTTTTGTTTTTTTTTAATGGAATGAGAAGAGAAAATAAGATTGGCTTTTACAGTTGTTGGTGTTTAAATTCAGAAGTTTGTGAGTTATAAATAAGTGAAAATCGTCATTTTTGAAGTTCAAGGTCCTGTACAACGAAAACGGCTCAAGATAGAGAGAAACGGCTTACATGTCACTATTTTAACTTTTCATGCACTATCCTATGGTATAGAAACATTTGGACTTTCTTTGTGTGTTTTTTTTTTTTATTTGGCGACGCGTGGAAAAATCTCGAATTTTTCCAAATTTTTTATCACCCTGTATAAACATTTTATCTACATCATAGGATAGTACATGAAAAGGGGTCAGGCCAGGTCAGGTCAGGCCAGGTCAGGTCTACATCATAGGATAGTACATGAAAAGTTAAAATAGGGACATGTAAGCCGTTTCTCTCTATCTTGAGCCGTTTTCGTTGTACAGGGCCTTGAACTTCAAAAATGACGATTTTAGTGCAGTTCCCGATCGGAAACATCTCACGGTGCAGTCCCCACCAGCTGAAGTACCGGTGCAGTTCCCGATCGAAAATATCTCACAATATCTCACGGTGCAGTCCCTGTCAGCTGAAGTACCAAAAATTAGACATTTCAATTTTCCAGTTAGTTTTTCACCGCATTTCACCGTACTTTTTGAAAAATAAATTTTTTTTTAAATTTTGTTGCCGATTGCATCACAACTTTGTCCATTTAAGCGACTCCGTATCTGGCAAAATAATAAAAGCTTCCATAATCGCTCATAATAATACTAATAATAAAAAATATTATTATAATAATATAGGTAGGTAGGTTGTTCTTAATTTGATTTCCCTTCATCTTTTTCCATAATTTCTTCTATTGCAGTCTGCTCCTACCGTGCAGGTTTCTTTCTCTAGTATCGAATTCTGTTTTCCGGCTTGAAACGGCTGTTAGCGGGGACACGCGCGATACGGAACGCCGCCGCTAGATGGACGCACCTACACCATCAGTTCATTTAATAACAACGATACGTCTGATATCGCCCAAGAATACACACCTCTACATTATTATCCAGCACGGCGTTGCCGGTCTATACGAGTTCAATAATAATAATTATACACTAGATCTGGTACCCACCATTTAAATCGGTTTTTGTACGCAAAAAAGCAGGCAGGTACTGATAAATAGGTATTTAATTATTAATTTCGGCGATCAAACAAATAAGCGCTCACGCTTGCGGAACTTGAGAAAATGAATTTCCCCACCTAAACGAAGCTTGTAGGTACCTACCTAGGTAAGAGCTGATGGCAAAAAGCATTTTCGGCGAACTCGGTGACCCGCTTTCACGTCTCACAGTACGGGGAGGTCGGGACATGATAATGCTCCTTTCACCTAGGCACGAGCATTCAGCTGACTGACTTGTTTGTTTCTTCGGAAATATTGGAATCAAAATTTAATAATTTAAATACTTCGGGGAGCGATTGAGGGTGGAATAGTATTGTTCCTTACCTGCCGAGCGAAGACCTGCGGTAAATTATGTCGAGCGGGCGGAGCGTGATGTATTATTATCATTATTATTATTTCCTAACTACCTAATACTGTTTTCACGCAAAATAATAAAACTTGACGGATGTGCGTGTGCGCGGAGAACAATAGGTACCTAATTGTTTCAATAATTTTTGTGGTTCTGAAAAGAACCGGTTTTTTTTTTCCTCAATTTTCCGGTGGCACCCGAACAAGGAACACAGGAAGGAGCTGTGTTACCTTACTTGGAGCTGGTGTACTTGGTGACGGCCTTTGTTCCTTCACTGACAGCGTGCTTAGCCAACTCTCCGGGCAGCAGAAGACGGACAGCGGTCTGAATTTCCCTGCTGGTAATCGTGGACCTCTTGTTGTAGTGCGCCAGTCTGGAAGCCTCGGCGGCGATCCGTTCGAAGATGTCGTTGACGAAAGAGTTCATGATCGACATCGCTTTGGAACTGATACCGGTGTCGGGGTGGACCTGCTTCAGCACTTTGTAAATGTAGATGGCGTAAGATTCCTTCCTCCTGCGTTTCTTCTTCTTGTCGCTTTTCGAGATGTTCTTCTGGGCTTTGCCCGCTTTCTTTGCAGCTTTACCGCTCGTTTTCGGTGGCATGATCGATGATGATGATGATGATGTCGTAGAGGATGACCAACTTGTCAAGGCGACGGTCTGATATCGAATCGTGAGGCCGACTTTTAAAAATCGGTATTTAAGAGAGACGATCGTCGCTCGTCTGTCCCGCCCCACCGAGTGCGAGCCGTACGAGTGCTCCGATTGGCTCTCGCCTCCGAACACGCGACGACATATAACGTCAGCTCAAAATGGTCGGACGAGCATTCGAGTTGAGCCTTCGTCGTTGTCGCAACGCATATACTCTCGTACCAAGCACACGCAGACCTAACAATCATCATGAGCGGAAGAGGAAAAGGCGGTAAAGTCAAGGGGAAAGCGAAGAGCCGTTCCAGCCGTGCAGGACTTCAGTTCCCCGTGGGCCGTATTCACAGGCTCCTACGTAAGGGCAATTACGCCGAACGCGTCGGTGCCGGCGCTCCCGTCTATTTGGCAGCCGTCATGGAATATCTGGCCGCCGAAGTCCTCGAGTTGGCAGGAAACGCCGCACGAGACAACAAGAAAACCAGAATCATCCCCAGACACTTGCAGCTGGCGATCAGAAACGACGAGGAATTGAACAAGCTCCTCTCCGGCGTGACCATCGCGCAAGGCGGCGTCCTGCCCAACATCCAGGCCGTGCTCCTGCCCAAAAAGACCGAGAAGAAACCTTAAGCGGTGTCTTTGTCTCCGTCTCCGGACAACAAAATTTCCCGAATATCATCCGGCCCTTCTCAGGGCCACAAAATATCGTTCAACAACAACACAGTTTTTTCGTAACGATGAGTATACGTACGTCTCGGAAATCCGCAAAGCGTCAGACAGCTTCGCCACCTGCAAAAGTTAATTTGTCGAACTTTTGTTTTTGGCTTTAGTTACAGGAGGTAGCAACATGATTTGAAAATTTTCGGATCTCATACTTATTACTCGGGCTCTTTTCGGTAATTCGGATTAAACGGGGTAGGTACCTAACCTACCGTCTACTAAATAAACGAAGTTCTAGTGGCAATTAATTGAAAATTTTAAGATTCACCTCAATATCCACCCACGACGCGTTTCTACGGAAGGTGAAACCTTATTGCAAATACCGGGGGCAAATGCAGGTTAACCGATTGTCGGTTCTTAGCTACCGGGGAAGTAGACCTCGGACAATCGAGAACGAACCCTTACCTGCGAGTTGAAGACCTGCAGTAAATCTCGTTAATGACGGTCATAAAATTTTCAAACGAGTGATTCAACGTAAACTCTGCTTATCGTCAAGAGGGTAATACGTGTAATACGGCCGACACAAAACAAAAGTCTTTGAAATTTTTGTGGTTCTGAAAAGAACCGGGTGTTTTTTTTTTGAGGTTGGCTTTCGTCGTTCAGCTGATAAAACGGAGGACGTTTCGTTGCTTAACCTCCGAAGCCGTACAGGGTGCGGCCTTGTCGTTTCAGAGCGTAGACGACGTCCATGGCGGTCACAGTCTTGCGCTTTGCGTGTTCGGTGTAGGTCACGGCGTCTCTGATGACGTTCTCGAGGAAGACCTTGAGCACGCCGCGGGTTTCTTCGTAGATGAGACCGGAGATACGCTTCACACCGCCTCGTCGAGCCAATCTTCTGATGGCGGGCTTCGTGATGCCCTGGATGTTATCGCGAAGAACTTTGCGATGACGCTTAGCGCCACCCTTACCAAGACCTTTACCGCCTTTGCCTCTGCCGGTCATGTCGATGAACGATTAATTTATTTGCTTGCGGGAGAAGTCGAGAGTTCTAACTGCCTCGGTCGGACCACGAAGATCGAATGAACGAAACGTGGAGCAGAGTTGGTGTTAAATATCGCTGCGTACGCGCAAGCAGCCGACCAATGGCGTGCCTCCTTTCCCCGGTAACCGGCCGTTCATTATATATAGCGGTGTTTGGGTAAATCGGCGTAGATTTTTAACGTTCGTCCTGCGAAGCGTGCACTGCTCCGATCTTCTGAAGCTTAAAGAATGGCGCGTACCAAGCAAACAGCCCGTAAATCGACCGGAGGCAAGGCCCCCAGGAAACAACTGGCAACCAAGGCGGCCAGAAAGAGCGCTCCCGCGACCGGCGGCGTCAAAAAACCCCATCGTTACAGGCCCGGTACCGTCGCTCTGCGAGAAATTCGCCGTTATCAGAAGAGCACCGAGCTTCTGATCCGCAAACTGCCCTTCCAGCGCCTCGTCAGGGAGATCGCACAAGATTTCAAGACCGATCTCCGATTCCAGTCTTCCGCCGTAATGGCTCTACAGGAGGCCAGCGAGGCTTACCTGGTCGGCCTCTTCGAGGACACCAACTTGTGCGCCATCCACGCCAAGCGCGTGACAATCATGCCCAAGGACATCCAGCTGGCCAGACGAATCCGCGGCGAACGCGCCTAAGTTCTTCTTCCGCCCCTCGGCCGTCGCCAATCGCGGCGACCGGTCAATCACCACCGGTTCTTTTCAGAACCACAAAATAGCGTAACCAGACTTTGATTACTTCTTGTTCGCTTGTACGTACACGCACGTAGGTGGGAAAAGTTACCCCGAACCTGCATTGAACCAAAAACAAAACGCACCTCGGCAGACAGATACCGGGGGGCATGCACGCGGATGTGTTCGATCGTCCCTAATTCCTGCGCCCAAAATCTTTTTAGTATTTTTTAATTAAAAAATACAATATTATTTTCTTTCGTCCTACCTGCTCTCGTTTATTTTATTCTCCCTAACCGTTGAGATCGAAACGACGACGCGTCGTCGACGATCGGATGATACCATAACGTCGTCATTTACCTCCCCTCTCACGCTCCCCTTTGGGGTTCTCGCAACGCTCCACCGACAAGGAACAATTATTATTATCGATAGCCGGCTCGCCGTGTTCGTGCGTATTACCTATTTTCATTTTAGAACCTAGTCTTTACGTCATTTTGCGGTCCTGAAAAGGACCAGTTTTATGTGGATTTTTCCCGCAGTACCTTGAACTAAGCAGGGTTTGTGAAACCAAAATAACTGAGTGAGCCAAGAGTAGGTGTGGGACTTTGAAATAATTAAAAAAAAAAAAAAAAAAAAAAAAAAAAAAAAAAAAAAAAAGAGTGTTTGGAAGTAAAAACTGTTAAAAATTTGGACATAGGTTCACCTCGTGTAATTTTTCATTAATTTTCATAGAATTAAAAGGGAAGGAAGGAAGGAAGGAAAGAGGGAGGGTGGGTGGTAGGGTAGGGGGGATAGGAGGGTGGGTGGTAGGGTAGGGGGGATAGGAGGAAAGAGGGTGGGTAGGTGGTAGGGTAGAAAGGAGTGAGGAGGGAGGGAGGGAGGAAAGGGCTAGATAGGTAGGAGGGATGGATGATAGGTAGGGGGGATGGATTAGTCCTGAAGTTGTCTGGCAACGGTAACCGCTGGTGGGGCGAATACCAGATCTCCAGGAGTACAGGGGTGGAAAGCTAGTGGGTGGATGGATGGATTATTCCTGAAGTTGTCTGGCAACGGTAACCGCTGGTGGGGCGAATACCAGATCTCCAGGAGTACAGGGGTGGAAAGCTAGTGGGTGGGTGGGTGGGTGGGTGGATGGATGGATTATTCCTGAAGATGTCTGGCAACGGTAACCGCTGGTGGGGCGAATACCAGATCTCCAGGAGTGGAAAGCTAGTGGGTGGGAGGGTGGGGTGGATGGATGGATTACTCCTGAAGATGTCTGGCAACGGTAACCGCTGGTGGGGCGAATACCAGATCTCCAGGAGTATATGGTTTGGGTTTGAACGGGAGGTGGCTACACCGGAATGCAATACAGAACCAAGTGTCATTAACTGTAAGTTGACAAGGAGTCAACGTAGTGCTGCTGGCTGACTGAATGCTGCTGATACCAAGAAGTTTTATTGATGGTTTTGGTGTCTCGTTGCGTCGTTGGAAGCGTCGATAATGAATGAAGATGAAGCACCCTTCCGTTCGTGATGGCTGGACGTTGGAGCAGTAATAAATTTTCCAACTTTGTTCACTTACTTTTATACTGTATCCTCACCGCTTGTGGTGAAGCGATGTGCTGTGATTGGTTAGAGCCCCAAACCAATCATAATGTGGGTAATTTGATAATACTTTTGCAATTTAACATTATTATAATAATTATTATAATATAGAACTTATTAATTAAACATTAAAATACCTCTAATATAATCCAAGTTGCAGTCTTCTAGTTAATTCACTGACTGCAGTTAATACCTAGGTATAGGTACAAATTTAGTGAACGATATATACGCTAGCTAATTCTGCTGATAAAAATTTAAACATTTCTAAATAAAATTTTAAACGCATTTAGTTAGGTCATTTATTTAGATTCATATCTGGATATAATTTATAAATTAATGTAGAATGTTTACATTTTAAAGAGCAGGTTTGGGGCTTAGTAGTTTCCTATCATATCCATTTCGTTAGGTCATTTATTTAGATACATCCTCTAATTGACGGTACTTTGAGAATACTGGTGGAGAGTATCTTATACTTAGTTACCTTATTACTGTACAATTTTCACTTTTAAGCAATTATGGTATGTAGGTGTGTAGGAGCACTTATGTCCTCATTCATATTTATTTCCAGCAAATTATCGCCCTCGAACGAGCGTTGAATTATATTACCTATATTCAGAACAGACTGCAACTTAATAATTTATATTAGTGTATTTTTTAATAAAAAAATACACTATTGAGGACGACATCACTTTTCGAAAATCACCCAAACTCATCAAATGTCCACCGATCATGACCCCCAGATCACGAAAAAGTGGTTTTCCAAAATTCACCTGCCCACGATATATATATATATATTTATATATATATATATTTATATATATATTTATATATATATATATTTCTCCAAAATCGCGAAATTTCGATTTTCAAAACGCTCCTGTAGCTTTATCTTTCAAGATTAGTGAATGAAATTTTGGATCCTTGTAAAGCTTTGGAACGACGTTAGATTTTCGTTGAAAAAAATTCCTAAAGTCGCGTTACTTCTACAGGGTGTCCTTTCAAAATTCCCCATATCCCGTTTTTGTCATCTCATTTCAGGTCGCAGTTTTCAATCTAGGGGACTGAAATTTTTGTGGGAGTAAGATATATATAAGAACTGGTCTGGTATTGTACTTGAGCAAAATCGGCCGAGCCGTTTCAAAATGGCGGCCATTTGAAGTTTTTGAAAAATTGCTTTTTTTTGAACCCCTGTATGAGTAAGATGGAAAAATAACTTTGAAACTAAATCAACATGATTGGAGGAAAATTAATTGAAATTTGATTTAATGTTATAAAATTTGCATTACTTTTATTAATAAGCCAGTGGCGTGGGTAGGAAAAGGGTAAAAATCGCTAAATTTCTCTAACAATTTCTGAGCACATTTTTGAAGGAATTAAATTGAAATTTTCACAGTAGGCAACTATACTAATAGCCTCTAGCCCTTAAAAATTTCAAGAAGTAAATAACAAAAATGGCGGAGTTATTTGAATTTTTTTTACATGATGTTTATTTCTCTAAAATTTTAAAAACGCTCCTGTAGCTTCACCTTTCAAGATTAATGAACGAAATTTTTTACTCTTGTGAAACTTAGAGATGACGTTTGATTTTCGTAAAAATAATTTTCCTAAAGTTTTGTTACTTTTACAGGGTGTCCCTCCAAATTTCCAAAAAAAAACCGGTCATGAGGCACGGTTTCTGGTCGCAGTTTTCAATTTAGGGGGCTGAAATTTTTTTTGTAGTAATATAACTGCAAGTAGTCGGTCTTGAGTAAAATCGGAATAGCCGTTCCAAAATGGCTGCCTTTTAAATTTTAGGAAAAATTGATAGATTTTGAACCTCTAAATAAGCAAGTTAGAAACAAAAACTTTTAAACAAAATTAGCATTATTGGAAGAATAGTTATTGAAATTTTAGTTATTGCAATAAAATTTGCATTTTTTTATTATTAAGCCAGTGGCATGGGTAGGAAAAGGGTAAAAAAGGCTAAATTTCTATAGCCGTTTATTCTATTTTTCTATTTTTGTACGAATCGAACTGAAATTTTTCCAATAGATAACTATACCAATAACTCTTAACTCTGAAAATTTTCAAGAAGCAAATAAGAAAAATGGCGGAGATATTCGAATAATTTTTAAATTATGTTTATTCCTCTAAAATTTCAAATTTTCAGTTTTCAAAGCTCCCTTTTCACTTTTTCAAATCTATTGAAGGTAGTGTAAAAAATAGTATTTTTTTAGGTAAAGTCAGCCAGTGGCGGGCAAAGGAAAAGGGGCAAAATTGTTCAGTTTTACCATTTATTTTGGTTTTGTTAAATTTAAAAATCCATTCTACGGCACGTTTTCAAACGAAGTGAAATGCAATTTTCACAGTAAACCACTACGCTAATATGACCTGACTAGGGAAAATTTCAGAAAGCCAATTTAAAAAGCGGTCAAAATATTCATAAATTGGATCGCATAAAAATACACTATTTCTGCGATTGATGCGCAAGAAGGTTTTTTATATAATAATAATAATTTAATAAATGGAAAGTCCATTTATTTCCATTGATGGTGCTGGTGATCGCTCGGACGAACAACCAGCGGTCAGGGAGGCCCGTGATTGGCCGACGGGGCAGTGGGCGTGGTCACGGAGCGTACACGTTACGGCGGCACGCTGTCGGCCAATCACGGGCCTCCCTGATCACCGGTTGTTCGTCCGAGCGATCACCAGCACCATCAACCAGCCGAGTCTCAACGGTTGCCTGGGGATTCCATACACCGTACTGCCGATCATCGACGCTTCCCGAATTTTCCTGGAACCCCCCCCGGTAACAGATGGCGTGCCCAACGTGGGGCTCGACACTTCGTGGACGCGAAGGATCCACGACCCTGACCATCCTTTCGATGGTGACCCAACTACTCCAGGCGGGACACGAGCCCTCAGTCATCAGGGACTGCATACTACAGATACTACAGACAGGCCGCGATTTCCAAGCAGGCCTACTCAAGCAGCGTTCCACACGACCGATGTACGCCGGGCTTGATCACGAGTGCCTGGAAACCTTCCTCGAGGAGTTCAAGCAGTACGTGGCAAAGGAGGCAATCACGGATCCCGAAGACATTGCATCTGAACTTCGAGACTGCCTCCAAGGAGCCGCGGCCACCCACATCGACATCAAGGCAAAGGTTTTCCAACTGGACGTCCGCTGGATCGAAATGTTTCTCCGAGATAAATTCTCACATCCGGACGATCTCAACCGCATACGTCGTCGCCTTGCTACGGAGGATCTTCCGCCAGAGGAACAAGAAGTGCTTCTGAACCGCCTCCACCCCAGGAAGACGAAACCACCCTGCAACCCGGACATCACGCAGCAACCGACCTTCAGCGACGACTTGCAGACCGAGCCGGCATCACCCTCGTCCGACGAAGACCCCCAAGACACATCAACTGACTTTCTCCCTGAAGACGCCGCAGCCGAACCCTCCGACGAGGACTCGCCCCAGCCTGCCCCGCTCTTCACCCTCGAAGCCCATACCCTTGCATCGTCGCCCCCGTCCGACGAAGACCCCCATGAAGCATCAGCTGACTCGCCCCCTGAAGAAGCCGCAGCCGAATCCTTAGAAGAGGACTCGCCCCAGCCTGCCTCGCTCTTCACCCTCGAAGCCCGTTGCATCAGCCAGCTGACTTGCCTACCCCTCCCCCCCCCCCCTAACAAATATGGCATGTAGCATGTTGGAGCACTTTTGTCCTCATTCATATTTACTTTCGACAAATTATCGCCCCCGAACGAACGTTAAATTATATTCAGAACTTCAATTTTTTGCTAAATGCTTCACAGCAATTGGTAAATCAACATTGCAGTAGGTAGTCAATAAATTACAGAGGTAGTTATTTATTCAAAACATTTACTCAAAGTATTCTTCGTTGTGAAATTTACAATATGTAAGTACATACATGATTATAATTGTATTGAAATAAATACTGTAAAGAATTAGATACGATTCGCCGCAAACCTAGGTACCATTCTCGTTGCTAGGCTCCACCCACTTAGACCTTGAACGAACACATTAAGCAGTAGTAGCATGATAAATACCGTCCTGTTTTGGTCTCTATTTCCCTAAAAGTGTTCTAAAGCCAAGACGATCCTCCGCGGAGAAGCCCCGGGAAGACCACCGGACGCTCAAGAGGGGCAGGGCCCCCCGTGAACCCAAATTGACACAAATGTCAATATCCGTCTCCCGTCTTGAGTCTTCTGCTGTAATTGTACATACAGCACACCGGTACTAGCCCCGCGGTACTAGCAAATTTACATTTTAAAAGCACATTTTACGCCGCCAATATTTTCTACATAAAAAAGGTAGGTATACCTACTATTGGGGTCAAATCCTGGAAAAACCCAAGCAGTCATCTTCTCCAAAAAGGCCACCGTTGTGGAGCCATGGTGATGGCGGGACACTCTCTTACTCCATTCGGAAACGAGCATGTCTTGGCATTACCGCATGTTACAGGTCTGGCGAAGAGCGCTTTTCAAAAATTTGGAACACTTTTCCGCACGCAAAATTTGCAAAATTTTCTACACCTCAACAGCTTCTCTCCTCTTATACAAAGGCTCAAATCCGACCATCCTTGGAGTACTGCTAACATATTTATTTTTTTCTCTGAATTTCTCTCAAAACAAAGTTTTTGGTATTAAAGACGTAGCTAATATTAATGAATAAGCTCTACAAAAGCCGAGTTCTGCATCTCAAACAGTTACTAAAGAGATATCTACAAAAACAATAGATAGGTATATGTATATTTTTTTGACACACCCTGTCCTGTGTATCTCAAAAACGGTTAATTTCCTGACACATGTCAATGGGAAATATCTAAATACCTATCTTCCTGAAATTTTTTCCTCACAATGAGCAAAGGAATCACCGAATCACCTTAAATTGTTCGCACTTATTTAGCTACCAGATAAAGATAACTTAATAGCTTGTATCTCTACTGTTCACAACATACCTAAACTCTATACAAATTGATAAAGGAGAAAATAAAAATTGAGTCGACCAATTTATACATTTATCGTCCAAAGAAGACAAATTGGTCGACTCAATTTTTTTTTCCTCCTTTATCAAATTATGGTCGACACAGTGACCTACAATTTTCATCAATTTATCTATACAAATCTATTTCGATATTGGGGCTTACCAATAAGTAAAGGAAATTTGTATAAAATATTAATTTACTGAAATGTTGCAGTGTCTACTCATTATTGAAAAATATTACAGTTATCTTTCTTTACCAAACTGCACTAACTGCAAAATGTATCAGATGGAATAGAAAACTATTAATTTTATGGCAGAGTAGAAGTTTTACATATTTAAGTTGATTTCTATTTGCTCTGACAGATGGGTCAAAAATAATAGTGGCTTTAACATAGTGACAACACATTTCCCTATTTTTTTGAAAAGATCACACGGAAAAGATCTCACGCATAAGTTTTGATGATTTTAATTTTAATTCATCACCTTTTACAATAACAACAGAGTTACACTAACTATCTTCCTATCTTTTGTTATTGTTGAAAGGAATTACAGTTGCCTTGTTCACAAAATTGCACTCAACTGCAAAATGTATCAGATGGAATAGAAAACTATTATGAGTAAGATGGAACAGAAAACTATTAAGAGTAGAAGTTTTACATATTTAAGTTTATTTTTATTTCCTCAGATAGATGGCGGACATGTCAAAAATAATAGTGGCTTTAACACAGAACACAGTGACACACAACATCCCTATTTTCTTGAAAAGACCACACGGAAAAGATCTCACGCATAAGTTTTGATGATTTTAATTTTAATCCATCACCTTTTACAATAACAACAGAGTTACACTAACTATCTTCCTATCTTTTGTTATTGTTGAAAGGAATTACAGTTACCTTGTTCACAAAATTGCACTCAACTGCAAAATGTATCAGATGGAATAGAAAACTATTAAGAGTAGAAGTTTACATATTTAAGTTGATTTCTATTTCCTCTGATAGATGGCGGACATGTCAAGCGGAATTACAGTCCTGCTATAATAACCCACAGATAAATGGCATAAGTTCAGAAAAAATCAGTTCAACGATTAAGGAATAGATGGCGCTAGTTTTGGAAAATGTATGCAACACAGTATACTATTGTGTATTTTGTAATATGTACTTGATTAAAGAGTATAGTCGCTTTAATGGTTATTATTTGTTGAGACTTATTATATTATTTATATTAAGAATGAGGAGAAGGAGCGGATACCACGATATTAATTAATTAACAAAACTGTAATTTTATTTAACTGCTGAACGAACATACAAAGACAAAGCACGAGGCTTACCCTTGAATTATAATAATGGTAGTAATGTAATGTGTAAATACAAAATACAAAGAATTTTCAGTTATATTATAATGTGTCCTTTCTAAATCTAAAAAGAAGAATTGACAGAACAGAATTATCTCTTCCTGCAGTGCTGGATGTCAATTGTCAATACCAGCTGCTACACTATGCCCCTCCTAAGAGGTGGAGCCTCATAATAAATGAACTTACATACATTGAAAAATTGTTAAAAAAAATGAAATGTATCTACAGTTTCTAAATTTTCAAATGGACCAACTAAATTTTACAATTTAAAAGTTACTCTACGTTTAACATTTTTGTCGCTAGTTCTACTGCTATGCGTTGCACAGTATTCATGATCATGCAATATGGGATCATCATTCAACAAGTAAGCAGGTTTTAACACAGAATAGAATAATCAGAATACAAACTTCAATAAAAATAAGGGGTACGCGCATCTGCTCGCGCGGGTTTAGACGGGGTTAGAACTCAGCGGCAGTCAGCGGCGGAGCGCAACGGAGTGAGTTAATGTATATCGCTCGTTGCCTGTAGTACCAGTGGCGGAGTGGCGCTCTTCTTATAACCGCGAATTTTATAGCTTCAGACGTTGATTTATATCGTTTTATGTTTTTTCGTTTATTATTGTATATTGTTATTGGTAATAGCGTTAATATGTGTATGTTTTCTTTTGTTTTTAGACTTTTTTACAACTTTTAGGATAAGCTCAATGTAGAATATTTTATTTTTTATTTTGGATATGCCTTATCGCTTTTATAGCGTAGGTGAAGAAAAAACTTTCGTTTCAGTTTTGGCTTCAATTAGGTAGGTATACACTTAGGTTTGTAAATTGTATTCAGTACAACGTCTTTAATTCCGACACAGGTTAATCCGGACACTCAATTCTCAGAGTCATAGTCCGGACGCACCTCGGTACTCCGGACAATGAAATTGGGAACTCGTGCAATTATAAAAAAACCTTCTTGCGCATCAATCGCAGAAATAGTGTATTTTTATGCGATCCAATTTATGAATATTTTGACCGCTTTTTAAATTGGCTTTCTGAAATTTTCCCTAGTCAGGTCATATTAGCGTAGTGGTTTACTGTGAAAATTGCATTTCACTTCGTTTGAAAACGTGCCGTAGAATGGATTTTTAAATTTAACAAAACCAAAATAAATGGTAAAACTGAACAATTTTGCCCCTTTTCCTTTGCCCGCCACTGGCTGACTTTACCTAAAAAATACTATTTTTTACACTACCTTCAATAGATTTGAAAAAGTGAAAAGGGAGCTTTGAAAACTGAAAATTTGAAATTTTAGAGGAATAAACATAATTTAAAAATTATTCGAATATCTCCGCCATTTTTCTTATTTGCTTCTTGAAAATTTTCAGAGTTAAGAGTTATTGGTATAGTTATCTATTGGAAAAATTTCAGTTCGATTCGTACAAAAATAGGAAAATAGAATAAACGGCTATAGAAATTTAGCCTTTTTTACCCTTTTCCTACCCATGCCACTGGCTTAATAATAAAAAAATGCAAATTTTATTGCAATAACTAAAATTTCAATAACTATTCTTCCAATAATGCTAATTTTGTTTAAAAGTTTTTGTTTCTAACTTGCTTATTTAGAGGTTCAAAATCTATCAATTTTTCCTAAAATTTAAAAGGCAGCCATTTTGGAACGGCTATTCCGATTTTACTCAAGACCGACTACTTGCAGTTATATTACTACAAAAAAAATTTCAGCCCCCTAAATTGAAAACTGCGACCAGAAACCGTGCCTCATGACCGGTTTTTTTTTTGAAATTTGGAGGGACACCCTGTAAAAGTAACAAAACTTTAGGAAAATTATTTTTACGAAAATCAAACGTCATCTCTAAGTTTCACAAGAGTAAAAAATTTCGTTCATTAATCTTGAAAGGTGAAGCTACAGGAGCGTTTTTAAAATTTTAGAGAAATAAACATCATGTAAAAAAAATTCAAATAACTCCGCCATTTTTGTTATTTACTTCTTGAAATTTTTAAGGGCTAGAGGCTATTAGTATAGTTGCCTACTGTGAAAATTTCAATTTAATTCCTTCAAAAATGTGCTCAGAAATTGTTAGAGAAATTTAGCGATTTTTACCCTTTTCCTACCCACGCCACTGGCTTATTAATAAAAGTAATGCAAATTTTATAACATTAAATCAAATTTCAATTAATTTTCCTCCAATCATGTTGATTTAGTTTCAAAGTTATTTTTCCATCTTACTCATACAGGGGTTCAAAAAAAAGCAATTTTTCAAAAACTTCAAATGGCCGCCATTTTGAAACGGCTCGGCCGATTTTGCTCAAGTACAATACCAGACCAGTTCTTATATATATCTTACTCCCACAAAAATTTCAGTCCTCTAGATTGAAAACTGCGACCTGAAATGAGATGACAAAAACGGGATATGGGGAATTTTGAAAGGACACCCTGTAGAAGTAACGCGACTTTAGGAATTTTTTTCAACGAAAATCTAACGTCGTTCCAAAGCTTTACAAGGATCCAAAATTTCATTCACTAATCTTGAAAGATAAAGCTACAGGAGCGTTTTGAAAATCGAAATTTAGCGATTTTGGAGAAATATATATATATATAAATATATATATATATAAATATATATATATATAAATATATATATATATAAATATATATATATATATCGTGGGCAGGTGAATTTTGGAAAACCACTTTTTCGTGATCTGGGGGTCATGATCGGTGGACATTTGATGAGTTTGGGTGATTTTCGAAAAGTGATGTCGTCCTCAATAGTGTATTTTTTTATTAAAAAATACACTAATATGTGCGTATTTCAAGTTAACAAAACTAAACTCAATTCCTCTAGAACACACACTTATTGATGTAAAACAGACATTCATGTTTTGTATTCTATATACTTACAGATTCAATAGCTGGATGCTCTTGAGCTCGAGATTTATTGCCCTTTATTACCCAGATTTCCGGTGTATTGAAGAATAACCAGCCCAACCACCCTAATAAACATCACATCAAATTTTTTGCTGCAAAAACTTCCTAACAAAGCATTCAAGGCAGAAATAGGTGCTAAAAAAGAAAAAAACATCACCAATTATTTTCCTATACCTACATAATAATAATTTTATTGTGATTTAGAATAATTTTTGTCATCTACTTATTCATTCAGACAAAATGTACAATATGATACATATGAAATTACATTTTTTCAAATACATCCAGTAATCCGGACAAATCGCTAATCCGAATATACCCCGTGCATTTAATTGTCTGATTAAAGAGGTTGTACTTTGTACTGTATAGGTATTATAATATTTTTTACTAATAAAACATTTTTTTGTGTGTTCCTGTAAATGTTGAGTTTTTTTTTTGCTGCATTTATCCTAACAAGTGTGCTGATTTATTCAATGATTTTCTAAAAAAGGGGAAACACTTGAGAAGTATCGGTATAAAAGGAACCTTTATAATGTAATATCTAAGAATTAAAATCAAATTATTCAAAATTAATTAAAAATTTAAAAAATAACTAAAAAAAAGTAAAATCTAAAAAGTAAACAATATATATATAATATATAATAAAAAAATAACAACTATAAAAATGTTCCAGAACCACTGGTCAGCCTGGTAGGCTGTATGTGATTTTTTCTGTTTCTTTCTACTTTTATGGCTTTGAAATGGTTCTATTCTTCTATTATATGCGCATTTATGACGAAGCCATTTACCGTCATTTAATTCTTTTGTGGATTTTATGGATCTGTTAACCTTTATTTTATTACTAGCTATCACTATCACTACTACTGTTGTAATAATAATAAACTGATACACATAATAGATGTTTTTGAAAACATCTATAATATAGTAATAATAAAATAATATATAAACATATATTTTTAGTACGCTCCTGTGCGCTCTTGCACAAACTGATTTCATTAGTTTTGAATGCGGACCTGACTTCTAAACCCGAACGTGTGGCCGCTAGAGGTGGGGGTTGACTCTACCAGAACAAAGGCACCGACGGCGAGTTTGGCTTCTGATTAAGTCTATTCTGTGGTTTTAATCTATCCACTGAAATATTGGTGTCTTTACCTTTCACACTAACTGTAAAGAATTTTTCACTTTTATTCACTACACTGAAGGGACCTTCATAAGGTTGTTGCAGCGGTTTCTTGACGGCATCAGTTCTAACCATAGAGATAGAATAGAGAGGAGCCGCTATGATCACCTAATAGTACATTAAAAAACGGCATCACTGGGTGGAGCTTATAGGAGTAACAATATGGCGTCTTGACAGGGTCAGACTTAATTTTAATTTGTAAAATTTTCATAAATAAAAATGTTTCTCACATTTCATACATATTTTTAACACGTCTTCAGATAGATATTGCAGACTTTTGTGTTTTTCAAGTCAATATAAGAATGTAAAATATCCGGCAAATAATCATAAATGGTCATTTTCAATTTTAGATTTTTAGTGTACTATGCAAATAGGCACGGTCCTGTATATTGTTGACACTTACCTTTGGAATGTTATTTCGGAGGATTTTCTTTTATCAACGCAGTCTCTACTACAGCAGGTACGAACTGCACAAGAAACCATCTTTGGCTTTTCAATTTAACACCAAAAATCTTAAAGACAGTCCTTAAACCAAATGAAATTCAATAAAAAGCGTTCACTTATGTCATAACATAAGTTTGACATAAAAGTGGTATCAATATGGCGGACCTGATCCCATTTGTGTCACGTCATGTCGTCTCCTCTCTATTCTATCTCTATGGTTCTAACAAACACGTGTGTACATTTATCCATTTCCTGCGGAATAAACACTTTGCGGTGTTGGTTCTTTCCTGGCACAGGACTCAGCAACACAAATTTTTCTTTGAGGCTTGATGTGAAACTCTCTGGGTCAATGTTGCTGTTGGTAGAGGAAGGTGTGATGAAATCGCTTGGCAGTCTAATTGATTGCCCATAGACCATTTCTGCTGGGGTGACTTTGGCATCGTCTCTAATTACGCAGCGAAGTCCCAAAAGCACCGTAGGTAAAATTTCCGTCCACTGTTGAGTGTTGTGACATTTTAAAGCATTCTTCAAAGTTCTGTGCCATCGTTCTATCTTCCCGTTAGTTTGAGGATGGTATGGTGTTGTGCGTACTCGCTTGATACCTAGTAGACAGGCTAAGGAATTGAATAGTGAACTTTCAAATTGTCGGCCTTGGTCTGTGATAATTTTCGAGGGACAACCAAATCTGGCAATCCATCCTGAATAGAGTGCTTTTGCAACTGTATCGCTTGACATATCAGTTAGCGGAAAAGCTTCTGCCCAGCACGTAAATCTATCGATGCAAGTAAGACAATATCTAAAACCATCCGACGAGGGTAGTGGGCCTATCAGATCGATATTTATAGCCTTAAAACGTTCGTCTGGAATTTCAAATTTTTGGAAAGGTGATGTGGTATGTCGATAAACTTTGGATTTCTGACAACTGATGCATGCTTTTGTCCATTTATGAATATCCCTATTGAGGCCAGGCCACACAAACTTTTCGGAAATAAGTTTTGTAGTAGCTCTGATACCAGGATGGGCTAAATTATGAAACTGATTGAAAATTACTTTACGAAGTGAGTTTGGGACAAAAGGTCTAAGTTTATTATTGTTAACATCACAGTAAAACATCACAGACGTATCTGGATAGGTGATTTTTTGTATATTTAAAGAAGTTGATTCCGGGTTATCAAGAATACGTCGAAGTTCGACATCGATACTCTGGTGTTGTTGGAAAAGACGGTAATCAATAGAATTGGGGAAATCTATTAGATCAACCCTACTTAAGGCATCGGCAACAATATTAGCCTTTCCTTTAATATGGTGAATATTGGTTGAAAACTGGCTAATAAAATCTAGATGTCTGGCTTGACGGGGAGAGGCTTTTTCAGGGTTCTGAGAAAAGGCAAACGTCAAGGGTAGATGATCGGTAAATATTGCGAAATGCTTACCTTCAAGGAAGTATTTGAAGTATTTAATAGCTGAGTAGATAGCAAGTAATTCCCTATCGTACGTGCTGTACTTTTTTTGTGCTGGAGATAACTTTTTAGAAAAGAAGCTGAGAGGTTTCCATTCTCCATTCTCTAGCTGTTCCAGGGCTCCGCCAATAGCATTGTCTGACGCATCCACGGTCAAAGATAACTCAGCATCTACAATGGGGGTGTACTAACGTCGTTGCTTCTATTAAATCTTGCTTACATTGTTTGAAATTTTCAATAGTTTCTGGTGTCCAAGGCACTTTCGAGTTATCGTTACGTTTGCCACATTTTAAAAATTCGTTCAAAGTAGCTTGCTTCGCTGCTGCTTGCGGAATAAACTTTCGATAAAAATTTAACATACACAAAAATCTTTTAAGTGATTTCTTTGTTTCTGGCAGCGAATATTTTGATATGGCTTCTGTCTTTTCGGGCAGCGGTGATGTGCCCAATTTTGAAACTTCATAACCTAGGAATTTCACTTTTTCTGCTCCAAAAACGCATTTTTCGGAATTTATGACGAGGCCGTAATCTGCAAGTCTTTTAAAAACTTGTCGAAGATGCTGTTCATGCTGTTCTAAACTTTCGGAAGCAATGAGAATATCGTCAAGATATGGAAAACAAAATTCCATATGTCCAAGTACTTCATGAATAAAGCGTTGAAAACTTTGTGCTGCGTTACGGAGTCCAAACGGAGCCTTCAAAAATTCAAATAAACCAAATGGTGTTATTACCGCAGTTTTCGGAATCGAGGACTGTTCAACAGGAATCTGATGATAGGCTCGGACAAGGTCAATGGTCGAGAAGATATTCTTGCCTGCAAGATTATGAGTGAAATCTTGTATGTGGGGTATAGGGTAACGATCTTCTTTGGTTACCGCATTTAGTCGTCTGAAATCGCCAACCAATCTCCATGAACCATCCTTTTTTTGTACCATATGCAGCGGACTTGACCACTGACTTTTGGAGGGTCTGCAAATTCCCTGGTCAACCATAAACTTGAATTCTTTCTTTGCAATTTTCAATTTTTCCGGAGGTGACCTTCTCGGGCGTGCTGTTACTGGCTGGCAGCTTGTTTCAATGCAATGTTCAGTCGAGTGGTGTTTAATTGCAGCGTTTTGATGAGGTCGCAGAATCGTAATGAATTCGGAAAGAATTTTATGAAATTTATGATTCGGCATTACACAATAGACTGAAGGTGACTGCGAAACTATTTTTCTTCCCCTACTGGTGAGCTTTGTTGTTTGATCTATTAATTGTCCTCTGCGGATATCTATTAGCAGATCAAAATTGTGTAGGAAGTCTGACCCAATTATTGCTTTATCGACTTCGGCGATGTAAAAGGACCATGTAAACGTACGTCGTAGTCCTAGACTGACTGATAAGCGTTCACAACCAAACGTCTTTATTCTCGAACCATTGGCGGCGTACAGGATCAGATTCGACTCGGTATTATGACTTGACCTTTTCGGCAATATTGAAATATCAGAGCCAGAATCGATTAGGAAAGCTACTCCCGAGTTAGGATCAGTAACCACAAGTCGTTTGCTGCCTACAGGGTTTCCAATGTTAAACGTGTGATGGTTCGATGAAAATGATGGAGTTATATGCTGTGTTGAGCGGCTGTTGTTCTCCGCCGCGTCATGGGCCGCTTCCATGGACGCGGAAATTAGTTTTCCGTAACGTTTTGGAACTTGCATGGCTGGATACATTTAGTGGCTTTTTCCTTGAATCTGTAATGATAATAACACAGATCATAGTTTCTTGATCTCGAACGGGATCGACTTCTGCTTCCGTTGTATGGTCTCCGTTGAAGCTTGCTTACTTCAATTTTTAATTCGGCGACTTCTTTTACTAGTTTGTTTACTAGTTCTTCGGTAGAATTAGTCTGCATAACCGCACAGGTTTGTGGCTGATCTATTTCAGAGATTTTGTCTGCCATTTGCGATAGATTAGCCAAACTATCGGAGCTGGTTGCTAATATCGACTGGATCTGAAACTGGAGTCTCTGCAGCCAAAGAGTTTTTATCAAGTCTGCAGGCACAGCAGTACCACCCAGTCGCTGCATCTGGCTCAATAGCTGGGAAGGTTTTCGATCTCCCAATTCTATTTCAGAAAGAAGTTGCTTGGTTTTTCTCTCTTGAGAATCGGAATAAATATTAATAATTCGGTTCTTAATGCCTTCATACTTATTTTCTGTGGGCGGCTGGATTATGAAATCGGTCACTTCCTGCAATATCTCCGTGTCCAATGATGCGATGACATAGTTAAACTTTGTTAAGTCTCGGGATATACCAGAAAGTGCGAACTGCGCCTCCAATTGAATGAACCAAAGCTTCGGGTCTTTTTTCCAAAATGGTGGGACCTTGATTGTCACCCTATCTACTTCAGCTGCTTGGCTTGTTCCAGCTGTACCAGCATTATTTCCCTGTGTGGCTGCTGATGTCGATGTGTCTTCGTCGGGGTTACCCATTTTCGTTCAATTTGATTGTTAATCGCACACCAAATTAACTTTAATTATTGTTAATGCAAGTGCACGAGACAGGTGTGGCTGTTTCCTTACCTCGGGGTCACCAATTATAGTCGCTTTAATGGTTATTATTTGTTGAGACTATTATATTATTTACATTAAGAATGAGGAGAAGGAGCGGATACCACGATATTAATTAATTAACAAAACTGTAATTTTATTTAACTGCTGAACGAACATACAAAGACAAAGCACGAGGCTTACCCTTGAATTATAATAATGGTAGTAATGTAATGTGTAAATACAAAATACAAAGAATTTTCAGTTATATTATAATGTGTCCTTTCTAAATCTAAAAAGAAGAATTGACAGAACAGAATTATCTCTTCCTGCAGTGCTGGATGCCAATTGTCAATACCAGCTGCTACAAGAGTTTAGCACTTTTTTTTTTTTATTTGAAAATTTTGGTGTCTCGACTACTGTCATTGACACCTGTACATTGTGTTGTTGAGCATTTTATATTATTTTAACATGATTGTTATTAATAATTATTAGTATCTGTAGTATGTCTGAATTTTTAATTAAATTTATATATTCTAAGTAGTCTCTGTCTGCAGGTAATGTGTAACCATGACAGCAGGTGACTAAAAGTAAATAAATAAGTTAGAGAAAATTGATTGTGAATATTGAAAGTTACTCAAGAAGATCTAATTAAATAACGTTAAATTATTAGTTGGTTTTAATTAAAGCTATCCTGACAAACACTACAAATTTCAGAAGCGGGATGTGAAGTCCATGTGCATCGAATTATCTCCGTTAATTAGTCATGTGTTATGAAATTATGGGATTAAGAAAATTATGTACTTATTAGTGGATATTATTACAGCGCATGAATCGGTGTTGGTGTTATTAGTTATCACAATCCTCCCTCAAGAAAGTATCGTCGAGTGACTCCAGTAGTTGACTTTGTTACCCGAACGATCGATAGAATACCTAACCGAAGTAACGCCGCGTCCTAGCTGCATCCGGGGACTGCGTTGCGTGCGTTGCGTGCGTGCGTTGCGGGGAACGATTAAAATAAAACACATGCAAAGCAATGGGAGTGTCCTCAGTAGACGCGTTTGCCCGCAAAGTCGTACGATAAAACGACACCGCAACGCACGCATTGTTTTAAATTGAAATATTTAGTTTTTTCATCTGTCAAAATCTTGCGATTTTTGCGAAGGGCAGGAAATTTTTTTAATTTCGATTGCCTTCGTGCCAAAGCGAAACATTTTGTGCAATAAGAGAAATCTATTTTAGAAGAACAAGAGTCAAGGTACACTGGGAATGTGAAAATGTCTCGAATTTAGGTTTTTAAAGTAAGTATGAGGTCTATTAACTTCTATTGTAGACCTTTTTATATTTAACCTACCTGCTATTTATCTATCTATCAAATCTATACCTATTTCTATAGATTACTTGCGTCTTATTGTTTCTTTCTCTTAAGTAACATGTTTCTTTCTGTGATTTTCAAGTCTTTCAAGCTCCAACAACCTACTGGTTTCCAAATTAAAACGTATTTAATCTGAAGTTGCACCAGAAATAGTTGGATTGGAAACCATTTTCTCGCCCGCACCGCACGCATTCAGTTAGGACACACTCAAAATTTCTCGTGCGAGTTTGCGTTGCGTGCGTTCCCCGCATCGCACGCAACGCATTACCCGGATGCAGCTAGGACACGGCGTAAGTGGTAGTTATAACGTGGAATTCGGACTGTTTTTATTATAATTAGAAATTGACAATAGAAATGACACATCAGTCGAATGATCCAGCTATGATTGTTATGCAGCTAGGAAAAGTTGGTACCCTAGCGTATGACGTAAAAAACGCTCCATATCAAGTTGCTAAAAACTTTATGTTAGATTTGAAGCAACTATGGTAAGAGAAGGTGCAAGCACAAGTGACCAAAGAAGTTATGTATCTATTAGGAAAAGTTATGGAAAATTATTTATGAAGAAGACAATATTATTATGAATTATGAAGTTATGTACTTAAGGACATTGTTATGGAAAATTATGAATTACGAAGTTATTATGCAGTTATGTATCTATTAGGAAAAGTTATGGAAAATTGTTTATGAAGAAGACAATATTATTATGAATTACGAAGTTATTATGCAGTTATATATCTATTAAGAAAAATTATGGAAAATTATTATGTAGTTAATTATGAAATTATGTACCTATTAGGACGAATTATGCAAAATTAAGAATTTAATTAATATAGACATGTCTGAGGTCAGACAGTAAGGTCAGAATGGCCGAATTGTAGTATGTCTGAATTTTTAATTAAATTTATATATTCTAAGTAGTCTCTGTCTGCAGGTAATGTGTAACCATGACAGCAGGTGACTAAAAGTAAATAAATAAGTTAGAGAAAATTGATTGTGAATATTGAAAGTTACTCAAGAAGATCTAATTAAATAACGTTAAATTATTAGTTGGTTTTAATTAAAGCTATCCTGACAAACACTACATATCTAAGTATATTTATTTGATTTGGTAAGTAATAGCTATATTAATTATGTAGGTACTTATGTCAGAGGTGTTCGAATAGGTCGGCTTTCTTTAAGTAGTTCATGAGCTTATTCACACTTTGGGGAGTTATGCTGAGTATTTCTTGCAAGTTGGATCCTAAGTTGGTTTGGTTTCTGTGACTTAATTATGTATTTTGGACAGTCAATAAGGATGTGTCTGACTGTCAGTTGGACGGCACAGGTTTCACATTGTGGTGGATTCTGTCTTGTCATGATGTAGGCGTGCGTTAATTTGGTGTGGCCTATTCTTAGTCTCCGGAGTACGGTCAGGTCACGTCTTGAGATATTCGGTGGGTATTGTAGATCTTCGTGAGTCGCTATTTCAGACAGTTTGGTGTGTTGATTGTTCCAATGCTGATGCCATAATTCCGTAATATGGTTTATGATCTGGGCTTTGATGTCCGCTTTTTGTTGACTGAGATCGGTGACATTTGGGTCCATTGAAGAGGCATTCCGAGCGGCTTCATCTGCTCTCTCGTTGTCTCTGATATTGCTATGTGCTGGGATCCATATTATTGCTATCCATTTTCTCTGTTTTATCAGATTATTGATACCTTCTTGTATTCTTCCTATAAGGGGATCGTATGTGAAGAGTTTATTTATTAAGGTGACCGCTGCTAGAGAATCTGAACAGATCATTGCCTTGTAAAAAATTTTTTTTTTCAGTAAATTCACTGCTTGGAATATTGCGAAGAGTTCTGCTGTAATCACGCTGCATGAGGATAGTAACCGAAATTTGATTTCCTGTGTGTCTGATACTATTGCGCAGCCTACTCCGTTTCTTCCCTTTGAAGCATCTGTGGAAATTTTCATGTCATAGTCATATGTCCCCAGGAGATCTTGAAATGCTTCTTGGATTTCATCTTTAGTGGTGTATTGATTGATGCGTGAATTTAGAGTAGCGTCACAATGGGGGAGACTGAGCGTCCATGGTGCGGTTTTGCCAGGAGAAATTTGGTCTATTGATCGGGGATCTACTCTCAGGCTAGAGGTTCTTATTTTCTGACAGATGGGCTTCCGGTATTGTGGTCTGTTGGCGTGCTTTTGATCACAATTTTCGTGGAACAGGGTCTTATATGCTGGGTTCCGGTCATTTGCCGCTATTCTAGCTGCATATGAATATTCGAGATATTTTCTCCGGATCCAGAGGGGCGGCTCATTGGCTTCCTTGTGTATACTTATTACGGGACTTGCTCTGAAAGCACCTAGAGCTAGTCTGAGGCCTGTGTTCTGTATAACGTCCAGACATTTTAAAGTGGACTTACTGGCTGATCCATATACAATGGCACCGTAATCAATTTTGGCTCGTACTAGGGAGCGGTATATTTTTAGGAGAGCTGTTTCGTGTGCTCCCCATCGGTGATGGGCTAGAGATTTCATAATATTAAGCCGTTGCAGGCAGTCTGCTTTTAGTTGACTTATGTGGGTTTTCCAGTTGAGCCCGAAGTCGAAAATTATGCCGAGGAATGTATGGGAGTTGACCTGTTCTAGATCAACTCCGTTTAGTTTTAATTTTGGTGATCTACTTGGGGTTTTTTTCTTTGTGAAGACCATGAACTTGGATTTTTGGGTTGAAAACTTGAAGCCCGTTTCATTTGACCAGACTTCCAGCCTCTTTATCGCTTCTTGTATTAGGTTGCTAGTTGTTGTTGTAGATTTGCCCCTGCAGTATATGAGGAGGTCGTCCGCATATAGTGATGATTTTAACGGTGGCGTAATTGCCGAGTCAACGTCGTTGATTGCTAGCAGGAATAATGTGGGGCTTAAGACTAAGCCTTGAGGAACTCCATTTTCCTGATTGTGCCTCGCTGAGTATACATCATTAATTCTGACTTGAAAAGTTCTGTCTTTCAGGAAGTTTTCTATAAATTTCAAGATATGTCCACCTATATTTTGCTTTATCAGTTTTCGGAGGATACTGTATTTCCAGGTCGTGTCGAAGGCTCGTTCCAGGTCAAAGAAAACTGCCATGAGGTTTTGGTTGGAGTGAAAGGCGTCTTCAATTTCTTCTTTGAATTGGATGAGGTTGTCCAAGGTGCATTTGTTCGGTTGGAATCCTGTTTGTGTGGGTGCAATGAGTTTGTTTGTATCTATGTACCAGAGAAGTGTTTTATTAACTATTTTCTCTAGGAGCTTACACATTGTACAAGTGAGAGATATAGGTCTGTATGATGTGGGATCGCATTTTGGTTTTCCAGGTTTGTAGATAGGCAAGATTATCGAGTTTTGCCATTGTTTTGGGAAGGAGTTTGTTTTCCATATCGTGTTGAAGAGCTTTAGAATGTGATCCATTGCAGTTTCAGGTAGATTTTTTAGGAAGAGAGCAGGTATTTCATCTGGACCTGGGGCTGAGTTTTTTGTGTTAGCTAGGGCGAAATGGAGTTCTTCTTTGGTAAGATCGTAATTGATTGGATTTGATGAGTTCTTGGTATAATTTAGCTGCTCTGATTCTATTGCCTTCCTGTGTAGTAAGAACTCTTTGCTGTAATTGTCGTTGCTGGACTTTTGCGATATGGATTCCGCTAGCAGAGATGCAATATCCCCACTCGAGGTGATCTTGATGCCATTTGAGTCTTCTAAGGCCGGAATGTTGAACTCCGTTTTTGAACCCTTCATTCTTTTTATTTTGTTCCACATTTCACCTGGTGTTGTGTTGCAGGTTATCTTAGACACATAGTCTTTCCAAGCGTTTGTCTTACTTTCATTGATGATTTCTTGGGCAGCTGATTTTTGTTCCCTGAGGTGGCGTAGGTTTTCAGGCGTCTTCTGTTTCCTATATTTGTTTAGCGCACGATTTGTATTGGAAACTGCGTCTCGACATTTACTGTTCCACCACAAGACTGATTTTGTGCCTGTGTTAGGGAATCTTGTTCGTCCTACATGGTTATCTGCAGCCTCTATTATTATTCTGGAGAACTTTTCGACGTCGTTGTTTATGTCGCCTGTTATTTCTAGTTCGCTAATCTTATCTGAAATTGCATTCTGGAAGCTCGCCCAATCTGCGTTTTTTATGTTCCACCCTTTCCGAGTCGAGGTACAGCTTAGAGTCTTTGATCGATCATTTATTTTAATCGGAAAATGGTTGCTTCCATATAAATTGTCTAACACTTCCCATTCTAGATTGGGAGCTGATCTGGGGTCTGAAAAACTCAGATCGATGGAGGAGAAATTTCCGGTGGCTATGCATAAATGGGTACTTTGGCCAGAATTTAGAAGAACTAAGTTATGGAATGTTATAATATTTTCGATGATTTTACCCCTTCCGAAAGTTTGTCTGGATCCCCATAATTGATTATGGGCGTTGAAGTCACCGACTATGAGAAACGGGGAAGGCAATTGGTCAATAAGTTGTATAAGTTCAGCTTGCGTAGTGTTGCGGTTTGGTGGCAAGTATACATATATTGCAAACGGTAAGTTTGTTTGGACACCAGACATTCGTTACAGTAGATTCTATGTCTGTATTTATGTTCAGTACCTCACTGTGATATGTGTTTTTGATATAGATGGAGGTGCCGCCGCTAGCATTTTGGTGTGTGGTACGATATTGATGATAGCCGACGTATTGAGAGAATCTTGGCGCTTGTGTGGGTTTTAAATTCGTTTCCTGTAGGCAGACTACACTGGGGGTGCAGTCTGCTATAAGCTGTTGGATACGAGGTAATCGCGGGTAGAGCCCGCGGCAATTCCAATGTATTAGGTTGAAGAGACTAATATGAATCTAATGCGCCTTGCTCCTCTTCCTCTAGGAATTGGGAGGAGTCTGTATCGTACTGGGAACTTTGGATGCTTGCTATACTTTCTGTTTCTATTCCTTCGGATTTTATTTGTTTCTTGATTTTTGTTGATATGCGAGTTAGTCGTACCTTTAGACTCCTTTCTTTGATATTTGGGTATATATTATAAATGTCCGTTAGTAGGGATGGTATGTTGCTTGTGAAGCGTCGGGCTTCAGATAGGGGATCTGGATTTCCACTGCAGTTTTCAATAAATGCTTTGAATTTCTCATATGTGAAGTCCGATATGAGCTGGTGGTTTGCGCTGTCGTCGAAAATATGCTTGATAGTTTCTAGTGAATCAGAATTCGGTGAGTTTGTGGAGTTTGATGGTTTGAGTTTTTTATGTTTCTTGGTTCTTTCCGGTTTTCGCTGTGAGAATCTTGTAACTTCTCCAGGGGGCTGCATTAATTGTAGATCAGGGTCTGGAGAGGTATCTTTTGAGGTGGACGAAGCCGTGTCTGATGGTGCGGGTCGCTTCTTTGTCTGTGGTGCGGACTGGTCATCTTTCATGTGTAGTTCTGAGTTTAATATGGTCATGTTTTGGTTTGTGAGAGTTGCGACTTCTGGTTGAGCTATTCCGGGCTTTGGATTCGGGCAGTTACCAGCTATGTGTCCTGCTTGTTTGCAGATAAAACACACCATGCTATCGTAGGATAGGAATTCTGTATTGTGTCTCTTCGTAAGTGATGATGGTTGATGTTTCTTTTAAAATATCCGGGTTATTTGGTGGGTGTATATATACTTGCCTTCTGAAACTCAGTATGTGGCTGAAGTCATCCCCCGGAATTCCTGCTCGCAGGAAGGAGACCGGCGAGATCAACCTCATACCCATTGTAACAAGTGTTTGTTCTATGACTTGATGAGGGATTGAGGGGCACACATTGGATATGATCAACCTTTTCGCTGGTGTAATAAGGCGTCGTATTTGCAGCTCAATATCTCTTATTTTAATTGTTTCATGATCGGTTACTAGAGAGTTCACAATTTCTGTATTGGTTAGGTAGATGCAAATTCTATTATTGCTGATACGGGAGGCAAATATAATATTTTTTGGATTTACTATTTCTCCGATTGCTTTAACATAGTCGCCTAACTTTAGTGTCTCATTTACGTTTATTATTATTGCTTGATCTTTCTTTGGGAATGTAATGACTGGTGTGGATTTCGTTGCTTGGGTGTATGAACGTCTTTGGTTGATAACTTGCGATTCTTCAGATGTGGAGGCAGTTGGTTGATTTTCATTCTGAGTGTTTGGGCCGCTCCTGTAGTCAGAGGTGGCCAGACTTTCCTTATTCATGATAATCTAGGTTTGCTATGGGCAGCTGGGCAGATCAGCATACATCTTGTGGAAATAATTGGTTGCCTATCCAGGCACCGAAACGGATGGCCCTTTTTAGTTATCAAGATCTATATAATATATAATATAAAATATATTAATATTTAAATATAAATATAAAATATATAAAAAATATAATTATTCAAGATCAAAAAATTTTAATGAAAACTAAAACTACTTATTATCTTTTCACTATTGAGTGGAAACAATGCAATTTTCAACTCGTATAAACCATAGAAAACTTCGATGGAACACGACCGAATTTTTCACTGTTTACCAATCGACTCAGAGACCAAAAAAACCTTTAGCACTTTGCTAATCAAATGAAACACTAATTAATAAAAATGAGATTTTGGATGAGATCGATTAATCATTGAAAGAAAATAATAAGGGAATAAATTAAACTTTATTTGTTTCTTGTATTAAATTAACAACTGTAGCGTAGCGTGTCTCAACAGCTGACCGATTGACAAAGGAATGACTCAGTCTCCTTGTCAGTCAGCATCATGTTAACAAATACCTTAAAATATTAATACCGGACACTTCCTCTCAAAACCTCCGTCCTAGGGAACCTGCATTACCGTTTTACTAGGGTAGCGCATTCACTTTTTGACGTTTACTAAACACGGTTATGTTTGAACAGCTGGATGTCATATTTTTGGCACATTTGGTCACAGGCGTAGGTATCAAGTGGAAAAAAGCGAAGTTTGAAAATTAAACAAAATAATAACACGAATAAAATTCAAGGAATCCTCTTTGCAGTGGGTATTAAAAACATAATTACGGTTTATAGAATCACGAAGTTATAGACTTTAGTATTAGGTATAATTTTTATCTCGATATATCTAACGTAGTTACTGATAAAAAGCGTTTTGGTAGACACACGAACGGCAGCGTGATCTTAGTACACATAACTGATACTTAAAAATAAGATTCATCAAGATGTAATAAAGCCTACCTGGATGCATTTTTTGTTCAGAAGATCCTAGTAACAGGTAAGTATTGATAGAGGACTATAATGAGTTTAAAATATTAAGAAAGTCACCTTTAGGCAACGCCAACAAGTGGAAAGCCCACTTTTTATTGTTGAAACATCTTCTAATGCATCAAAAGTTTACCATTTTTATAAAATACGCAGACTTAATAACAAATAATTATGTGAACTTTTAGACAGTTGTACGTTCATGAAAAATCTGACGTTTATGAAGTCAAATTTGACATTCCCAACTTTTTTCCCAACTTTTTGTGAGAATGAGAATGCGCTACCCTAGTAAAGCGGTAATACAGGTTCCCTACTCCGTCCATTTTTACAGCGCCCTCATGCAGGAACTGGGACCACTAAGCTGTTTTTAAATTCACAGTTAGGTAACTTTTCACGGTTTTTGACAGCTGCAGTCAATGATAATTAATTATTATTAATAATTTGTCATTAGTAATTGAACGTTTTAGTTTCAAGTATAATTTCAATTTAAAGTTACTCTCAAAGCATTATATCAGCGGATAATTTTGTTGCGTACGCAGTTAAATAGGTAGGCATTTATAATGTACCGCTGTATTAAAGTGAACATATTATTATTGTAGGAAGGATAAGGAATATTTTAAATAATATTGCGCAGAATAAGCTTAGAACGCATTTAATGTTATTCGCACAAGAGCTACAAGGTTACTGTTTTGTCTGTCGGTATTTGCATATTTCCGAGATTGGGCCTCTATCCCATTTAGTTAATCATCATCGCTCAGCGGCAGCCGGAGTTGTCGATTTTTCAAGGACAGCGCGCGCTATGCTGTGATGCCAGAACTGAGAGGCCCTGGTCATTCTGGTCCTTTTCTTGCTCACACGGCCATCCTGACTACGCGGATGCGTTCCATGGCATTACTATAACAAAAAAACAAATAAGAAAATGCGCAAGAAAAGCTCGGGGGAGTTTTGTAATCGGGGGAGTTTTGTAATTTGTTAAAGAGCAAAAGAAAACCTTTTTTTTTTAAAGTGTGTAAGTCTGTCGTACAAAGAAGCCATAGAACCATCTACTCGACGGCTCTACAAGAGCACAGAGCAGCCCTGATCTATCTTCTTGACGACTCAGGATCGGAGTACAGAGAAGCCACAGCACCATTTTCTCGACGGCTCCCACATGAGCCCAGAGAAACCATGGTCTGCCTCCTCGACGACTCATGACTGGGAGTACAGAGAAGCCACAGCACCATTTTCTCGACGGCTCCCACATGAGCCCAGAGAAACCATGGTCTGCCTCCTCGACGATTCATGACTGGGAGTACAGAGAAGCCACAGCACCATTTTCTCGACGGCTCCCACATGAGCACAGAGAAACTATGGTCTGCCTCCTCGACGACTCACGAACGGGAGCACATAAAGTGCTGATCGGATGAACCCACTGACCTGTACTGAAGGGGTGTCAAAAACTATCCACTTTTTAATATGCTCCGCCGCATATACTCCTTTGTAGGATATCCTTGATCTCACCGCACCCGAAATTTCAGCAACTTCGTAGCGGTCATTTTCAAGAATTTTCATGATGCGGAAAGGCCCTTTCCATCTGGGCAACAATTTCTTGCTGCTGCCTTGACCCGCGATAGATGAAATTTTGACTACTACCAGATCTCCAACCTGATAGTATCTAGGTGATCCCCTGTGGGCATCGAAACGTGCCTTTTGACTGTTTTGGGCTTGTAAGCACTTTTCAATGATGCTTTTACGTATAGCTGTTACGTCCACGGTCGCCTCTAAATCGTCATCAAGATCGGTATGATTATCTGGACCGGAACGATATCCTAGAAGCACTTCGGAAGGCGTCACCCCAAGGGACTTGTTCACAGTATTATTAAGACCCAGTTGAATGTTTGCTACATTTTCATCCCAAGCTGAGTCATCCTGATCTGCACCCATGGTGGCTAGGGATTCTGTGATTGTGCGGTGATACCTTTCAACTTGTCCATTCCCCCTGGGCATGCCCACAGCATGAAAATGAACTGTAATATTTTTCTGTGCGCAGTAGGTTTTAAACGCTTTGGACGCAAATGACCTACCCTGGTAACAGATGATTCGTTTCGGGGCTCCGAATGTTTTGATGATGCTAGCTAGCTCGTGAATGACATGTCGGGATTTTGTATTCTTAACTGCCTTTATGGAACAAAATTTCGTATATGCATCCACAAACACTAGTAATTGTGTATTTCCTTTGTTTGACTTGCAGAAAGGCCCCAGATGATCTACGTGTATCGTGTGGAAAGGCCGGGGATATTTATGTATGGGGTGAAGGTATCCCGGCTTTCTTCCGGCTGGTGTCTTGAAATACATGCAGTTAATGGGGGTACGTCAGGAGCTCACTTCGGAGTAAACAAAACACTAGCGAAAGTTCGAGAGATGTTCTACTGGGTGAACTGCAAGGACGATGTCGAAGCCTGGTGCCGTAAGTGAGAAAAATTTGCTGCAAGCAAGGGCCCAAGCAGAAGACTGACAGACGCTATGAAGCAGTACAACGTCGGAGCCCCATTGGAGAGGATAACCATAGACGTAGCAGGTCCTTTTCCAATCAGCGACAGCGGCAATCGCTTTATCCTGGTTGCCATGGATTATTTCAGCAAGTGGCCTGAAGCATACGCCATACCGAACCAAGAAGCTGATATAGTTGCGAGAGTCTTGGTGTATAATTTAATTAGCAGATTTGGCGTACCTTTAGAGTTGCATTCCGATCGAGGACGAAACTTTGAATCCCAATTTTTCGCAGAAATGTGTAAACTGCTCGGGATAAACAAGACAAGGACTACACCTCTCCATCCACAGTCTGATGGTATGGTAGAACGGTTTAATCGAACAATGGAGGAGCATCTGTCGAAGGTGGTGAGCAACAATCAGAGAGACTGGGACCACTACCTGCCTTTGTTGCTGATGTCATACAGGGCAGCCATCCATGAGACTACGGGACAGACACCGGCCAAGGTTGTATTCGGCAAAGAGATTCGGCTACCCTGTGATTTGGTGTTCGGTTCACCAAGCAGTCCACCATCGGAGATCAGAAACTATGTCGACGCATTAAGAAACTCCATGGCAGAAGTGCATTCCCTTGTCAGGAGGAAGATCAAGTTGGCCAGCGACCGAATGAAGGCGAGGTACGACTTGAAGGCAAACTCTGGTGACTTCACAGAAGGAGACAAAGTGTGGTTTTATAATCCAACTAGGAAGAAGGGTCTGTCGCCCAAGTTTATGCGTTCTGGGAAGGGCCTTACATAATTATTAAAAGGATAAACGACGTGGTGTATAGGATACAGCGGAGCGGAGCCCCCAAGTGCAAGATGAGGGTAGTCCACCTGAATCGTCTGGCACCCTACTGTGGAGACAGCGAATAAGTCCGTTCGAGCGGGACGCTCGAAAAATAGAAAGGGGGCAGTATAACGAGACCGCTCTGGAAAAATTCTAGTAATTGCTTCTTCTTTATAATAGTAATTGCTTTAACCTTTAACATTCTAGTCCACGATTTGCTTGTTTGTTTACATTCTCTTTTTTTATACTGAGTTATAGTCAATGACATGTTCGCGACAGTTCCAGTCACATGTCATGTGACACATTGACGGACAGTGTTGGTTCTATGGATTTCTGGAGTGGGCTCGCCGAACAATCCGACATTTCCAGAATCCACGAATCGACAGCCAGTGCAACGTTCGAGAATGTACCTACTGTTTCGCTGCCCCGTCGAGGGAACTATATAAGAGCAGCCTCGCGGCTGCGTGGGACAGTTTTAGTTTGAGGCGTGGAGTGAATAAGCTGAAGACAGAGTAGTAGTATCCTGAACGCGAAGCAGTGAAGACTGAAGTATAGACAGAGCAGTAGTGAAGTGAAGTGTGAAGTAAGGAAGCCAGTAGTGACAGTATAGCGGTTTAAATAACAGACAAGTACAAAAGTAGTAGTGTAGTCAGCTGTGTGTGTTTATTATTAATTAGAGGTTATAATTTGGTCAATAAAGATTTGCAGACCTTGGTGGTGATTTATTTATTGTGAGACCCGTAACATTATTATTTCTAATTCTTCCCTTTTTTATTATTTATTTATTCATATGCGGGTGCAGATGCTGCACATTTTTAATATTTATAATAATGTTTTCAACAAGTTGTGTATGTCTTTCTTAGAATTAATCAGATTTGATCTTTGTGAAATTCTAACCATTTCCAAAAATGTGCTGTTGCCGGTCGGCTTTTTAGAATAGACCCTGGGCGTGGGATGCCAGTGCCTTATGGTTTTTGAATAATAGATCTAAAGTAACCTGAACTATAAAGGCATCAAAATTCACTCAGGTTATGAGATGTTAATAATTTCTAACTACTGTAGTATCTACCTACTGAATAATAGAGTTGATCTTTTAATGAAAAGTATATTTATGAATTCTGTTTACAAAATAAATGATTGAAATTCTATGGTTATGAAATACTAATTAATTGATCAGGTAGTAAAATATCTCATTTAACAGTTTAACTGGTAGAGAAAATAGATATCTATCTTTCCTTCACTTAATAAGTGACAAATTCTTTTCAAGTATTACTTGAATAATAACGGTAATAATTGTATATCAGGTATTTTAAAGTTATTATGATTATAAGTATTAATTATTAAAACAATCAATCTCTTGACGAGATAAGGCAATAAAAAGACATGAGACTCCTAACAGATTTCTCTGATATCACTCTGAGCAACAAGGGTTATGTCACACTTTGCTTACTGATACGACATTTTGTATTCCTTGAAATGTCGTGCTGAGACTGGAGAAGCGGGGCCCTGGACGAAATCTCAGGATAGGAGACCGTGGTCTCCCTCTGGGGTAGCAGAAAGACTGGTGGATGGTGTCGTGCCTCGTGAAACACGTGCTGGGCACTAGTTAGCGTGGTCGTCCTTCGAGGTTAGATGAAACTCGAAAATATGGGGCTCCGAATGTTGGGATCCAGTATTCAGGGGCAGGTAGCAGCAAAACCTTCAGATAGTGTAAGAGATTCCTTCCATAAAAGCGGATATTCGGATGTAGAAAATATGGAAACCAATATGGCGTCAGCAAAGACAGGTGGGGTTCAACTCCGTAGATAGGTTTTCCGACGAGATAAGATAGTACCCCGATTGATAGGGTAGGTAGAAAGAACTATAACAATATATAAACTCTATTAGAGAAAGTTTTAGATCATTTGATCGCTTTACTTACCCAATTTAATATTGGTCCTTTAGGTAATAAAGAGATAAGATAGGGGTGCGACTTGTCGCTTCGAGCACCGAGATTGGAAGATCAACAACCTGTTCAGAAATGCCGTAGCACCTTTTGCTGCGCAACTCGAAGAAAGGTTGTTGCATTTAAATTCTTGAAACTACATCACAGAGACATCTGTGTTTCTAGCTAATCGAAAAGGAAGATGGTATGAGAAGAAGTTACAGATCGTACTAAAAGGTAGGGATCATGAACTTGCCTAGTTTAGTTAGTTTTACCACTCGGCAACAGGTGGCGATGCTAGTTCGAAACTCATGTTTTAGGAACCTTTATTTCTTCTCTTGTTTTAATTAAGAAGGGTGACTTGGCGAATACCTTAATACCAAGGATTTAGATAATGAGGTCCCATTTAATAATTCTAAATGGAGCTAATTAAAGTATTAAGCCTTAACAACGTTACACACCTCTCTTTACCGGGGTAAGGAAAGAATTAAAGAAAAACCAACTGGAAAAAGCACAGGCGTATTTCAAGTTGTTACTATACCCGAAGAAGGGTATGTTTGCGGGACAACTAGGTGACGATAAGTTTAGAGAATATGATTCAGAAATCACGTTCACAAATATCGTGGTGAACCTTTCGAGGAAATAAGATAACAATTCTGAACTAACAAATTGTCAACGACATCGTGGATTGATTTTGTTGAATGAATAAAATTTCTCTTATATATGCTTACTAATGTAACATGCAACTTACAAAGGGAATAGTGTTAGGTTTACTAAAATTACATGCAACTAAATATTAAGCACTAGGTAATAATTATTCATGAGGTATTAAAAATAAAATATTCATGCTTCATTGCAAAGGTAACAAAAATAAAAGATATGCTAGTAACGGTAGTAATAAGATAATTAAGATAACTTTCTTAAACGGTAATTGTTCTCGCCGAACAATGTCGAAACACAAAGGAATAATTTCTAGATAATAAGATACGATAATACTATAAGGTATGGTTAGATAATATAAGATAAGATAGATACGATAAGATAAGATACATACTAAGATAAACAAAATCAATAATACTGTCAGATATCACAGTAATGAACATTCTAAAATAAATAAAATTAGAATTCCTAAGAAGGAAAAATCTCCTGAGGTGGGCACGAAACATTTCCCTTGCTGTTGAACGCCGCTTCCCCGACCAACGACAACCCGCGTTCTGCTTTGAGGCATGCCCCGCCACTGAGACAGTGGTGAGCGAAAAAGTCAGAGGTAAGATTATCATGATCGAGTGGCAGGTTCAACTAGCAAACAGGGAGAGTATCGATCCTCAAGGGGGTCGATGCTATAGAAAATCTGAGCATCAGAAAATTAAAAGATAGGTAACCTTCCTGGGTAAAGATAATACAAGAGAACTTGGACTCCCAAACGAGTTTGACTGTGAGATAAAGAAACATCAAGGTAAACATCTCTTTCTAGAGATACCTCGAGGAATGGAAACGGTTAGGACGGTTTCTTGGAAACCATAAAAAGTTAGTAAAGTCGTCTTCAGGTTCCCTATTCAGGACACCGAAGTGAGATTCGAACCTTCTCCACATTTGGCCATCATTCACCAAGCGTACTAAAAGTTGTCCCAATACAATCCAGTGCTCTTGTCCCACAGGTGTAGGCACAAGAGTGTCTGCAAGGGTGATTATCTGGATTGCGCTAATGTCAATCAACGGGGAAAATTTAGGGAAACTTTCTCGCCATGGAGGAAAGATGTCTTTGCTCCTAGGGGAACAAGAAGAATTTTTAATCAAATGGTCAAATATAAGAGCGGTCACAAAAAGATTATTTTTGATGATTCGATATGAGAGAAGTTGGCAAACACACCTATTTTTGAGCATTTCCGGAAGGGGAAATTTTGAGTCTAAATAGAGTGGTATAATTAGATGTTTTAACGGATGTCGACGTTCCGCATGATGAATATCAGGCGTAATGTCACGAGGGTAGTAGATTCTTCTACTATATAAAGGTATTGGTGTCCTACAAGGACTAATAATCATAGTTGTAGGATAGGCTATCGCCAACATGGCCCTCTCATGACAACGAACACGACTAGGTAACAACTGTCCTAAAGTAATCGCCAACTCAGTCTCTGGTTCGAATCTTGACTTTATGGATTTGATTGGACGGTTAATGCTAACTCGCTCAGGGTTTCCTTGTTTTTGGAACTTTGTCCAAGTGTTTCTGTGCACCTGTAACCAATCTTCGCTGGGCTTTTTATATGAACCTAGAATTCGAAACCGTTGTTTCTCATCCTCGGCCATAGGATTCTCAAAGATAACTGCCTCGGTAGAGAGGTGCCTGGCATTATATCTGAACAAAGATGCGGTCACGTCCATATTATCTGTGTCACACCTTTCTTGTGCGACTTCACAGAAATGGTCTAAAACATCTATGTCAGGGTGGCGGTGTTCCAGTACAGCTTGAAGAGAAAGAAATTTAAAATATCTATCCTTTTCAATAAGAAAACATTCTTTATTTGCTTTTACTTGCCAAGCCCTAATATCCGGGTTTACTCCGAATTCGGGTAGGAGTTTCATCTCCTCCCAAAGTCTGAAATTGAAGGTAATCTTTTCGTCTTTAAAGCCAGCGAAAATTTGGCTACGTCGTCGCCTACGCGACTCCATATTGCACGGGTAAGAAAAGGGGAGAAACTTACTCTGCCTTGAAGGCCAGGTAACAGATAACAACGTGAAATTTATCAAGCAGCGTAAACACACTGATTGTTTAAAAGCTCACTACACGCACGGGAAAACTGTCAATCGCCTGGATAAACATTCAAATAATCGCATGGAGGAAACATCGATAATCGCCTGGATAATCATTTAAATAATCGCATGGAGGAAACATCGATAATCGCCTGGATAATCATTCAAATAATCGCATGGAGGAAACATTGATAAACGCACGGAGAAAACATCGATACTCGCACAGAGAAAACATCAATAATCGCCTGGATTATTAGATAAACATTAAGGTAACGGTAAGATAATTTATCTCACTCGGTAAGATAAGAAAAATGGAACAACCATTTTCATCGCTAAGGTAGGGGACATTCGATATCCGTGTTCAAATTCATTTGTGTTAACACCGAAAATCTAAAGTCATCTTTGCAAATTCTACACTAGAATTCACATAGATTTTTATTTTCCATTTTGGAAAATATTCGCAGAGAAGATAAATATTAGTTACCATTCTATTTATGGTACTAATAGATATAGATAAGGTAAGATAAACTAATTCCTTTTCTTTGAAAAGAAATTGGAGGTAAGAAAGGCACGAAGCTTTGACTAAAGCTTATGTCTGTCTTTTATCAAGAAGAAAATTGCTAATTCAATTTTCGTTTTCTTGAAAGATAGGTAAGATAAGGTAGAGATATTCTGTTGTCTACCGTTGAGACAACAGAGGGATTTTTCACTTTAGCCATGCAGGGCGGAAAATCTTAAAGCACCTTAGAAAGATGGTAGATAAGATAAAGGAATCTGCTGTCGTCTGATTGGACAAGCAGAGCAGTTTTCTCTTTAGCACGTAGCAGGGCGGAAACTGTCAGGAAAGCACCCGTACTTAGAAAGATGGTGGGTAAGATAAAGATAACCTGTTGCCTTTTGTTTGGACAAACAGGGCAGTTTTCACTTTAGCCTACAGCAGGGCGGAAACTGTCGGAAAGCACCCGTCTAAAACTAGACGGTAGATAAGATAAAGGTAAAAGATAAGATAAGGTAGATACAACGGCAAGATAGCATTTTCTTTAGTTCATTGAACATAAGAAAATTTAAAAGATAACATTAGACCTGTAAACGTTAGTCAGACAAGATTGGCGAATAGTTACTTTTCAAGGTAATGATTCAGATAACCAGAAAGATATGGGTTCTCAAAAGTTTGAGCGATAAAATAGAATGAGAGCCTGAGGATAGCAGATACCGATCCCAAAATTAGCAACATTTACACTTGGATCCACATTCATACAGCTAACATCGAGATCCTTGAGAAATGCTTTGAAAGATACGGTATTCATTCTACATACATTCTTCATTCATTCTAAGATACAACTAGAAACGGAGCTTTCTCAATTCTCATATTGCTAGGCCTCATTTTCTAAACGAATTTTTGTCAAATACAAAAAGAGAGATAAAGATAGGTAGGAAAATAAAGTTAAAGTGAAGATATTACAAGGAACTATTCGTCGTTTTTCGGCGGGTCTTCGCCTCGATACGCCTTCAAATCTTTAGAATGCCAGCGACCTAGGGGATTGCCTTCTTGGTCTTGTAATTCGTACACTAATTTAGACACTACTTTAGATATCCGACATAGTACGAATTTTGGGGCCAATTTAGCAGCAAAATTCTTTGCGGCATTCGAAAGTGGGTAGGTATGTTTCCAGACGAGGTCACCCTCGGTGAAAACATCGGGGCGCTTGCGTAAGTCGTAATGTTTCTTACTTACTTCGTAAGCTTTCTTAAGTCTATCACGTATATCGCTGAAGATAGGAGGTAGTTTAGATATGTCTTGTTCTCGATGAACATAAGACAGATCATCAGGTAATTCTAGATAATTATCTGAGACTGGACCGTAAAAGGTTCCGTCTACAGGGACATTTCTAGCGAAGAGTAGGAAAGCTGGAGCGTGTTTAGTAACTTCGCTCACCGATAAGTTAATTGCTTGTGCAATTTTATAAACATTTTTATCCCAATCTTTATGATTGTCACGGATGTAAGATGAGATGGCTGTAAGGATGGTACGATTCGTTCTCTCGGTCGGATTCACCTGAGATAAATGCCTGGCGCTATACCACAAATTAACTTCATAGTTTTTCAGCAAATTAGTAAATAGACTGCTTTTAAAAATTTGAGCGTTGTCACAAAGCAGAATTTGGGGCACACCGAAAATTAAGAACACTTGGTTCTCAAGAAATTTTGTAACGGCAGCTGCTGTAGTATTAGGCATTGGTTTAACCAAAACGAACTTCGAAAACCAATCTGTGACGACTAAAAGTTGGGTGTTTCTAGCCTTAGATCGAGGGAAAGGTCCCATGAAGTCAATAGAGAGAAATTGGAAGGGAAAATTGATTTTCTTATAATTACCCATGAGTCCTACGCGAGCAGTGTTTGGGGCTTTGTGTGAACCACAAACCTGGCAGTTTCTCACGTACTTTTTGACTGAGATAATCATTTTGGGCCAATAATAAACTTCAGATATTCTCGCCAAAGTTTTACTTACTCCAAAATGCGCAGAAGTTGGAGGGTCATGAAATTGAGCAATTATTTCCTCCCGGTTAGGAGTAGGGACAACAATTTTCCAATCAGATAGGTTTGACACGACTTCCACTCGAGGCTTAACATGTTTATAAAGAATATTGTCTTTGACGGTAAAGTCAGGGTATTTCTCAGGAAACTCGGTAACTTTGGAGACCATGTCTTTATACCAATCATCAGGTACAAAGTTTTGAAGAGAGATAGAAGAAATAGAACGGGAAAGATAGTCTGCAGGGACATTGCAAGTGCCTTTTCGATGTTTAATGTCGAAATCAAACTGGCTGAGGCGTAAACACCATCTAGCTACGCGACCCATAGGATCTTTTAACGTGCGAAGCCAGAGAAGAGAGGCATGATCGGTATAAACTGTAAAATTTGCACCTTCGACATAAGGGCGAAAGTATTCTATACCAAAGAGGACACCTAAACATTCTCTTTCGGTAACAGTGTATTTCTTCTCGGCTTTCGAAAGCATTCGACTAGCAAAAGCAATGGGGTGTTCGAAATCTCCCTCAACTTGAAAGAGCACTGCACCTAACCCGAAATCACTTGCATCCGTCTGTATGCAAAAGGGCTTCGAGAAATCTGGGCTAGCTAGAACGGGAGCTGTAGTTAGTCGTTCTTTGAGAAGTTTAAAAGCTTGATCAGCTTCTGAGTTCCAAGTTATTGACTGTCCCTTTTTTCGGTTATGTAGCAGAGCTGAGATAGGAGCACTGATTGTAGAAAAATCCTTTATGAAACGCCTATAATATTGTAAGATACCTAGGACGTGTCTTACTCCAGTGGTGTTATGAGGAACAGGGGACTCAATAATCGATTTAACTTTCTCTTCACTAACTCGCAATCCGTTTCTATCGATAATAAAACCCAAAAAGGAGAGAGAATCTCGACAGAAGTGACATTTATCGAAGTTGACAGTAAGATTAGCGTCTTTTAAACGCTCGTATACTTCCCTTAAAATTTCCAGGTGCTTCTCGAAACTATTGGTGGCGATAATTATATCGTCAAGATAAACGAAAACAAATGGCTCCAAAGCTGGACCTAAAATTGTGTCCATAAGTCGTTGTTGGGTTTGAGCACTGTTTCTCAGTCCGAAAGGCATTCGTCGGAATTGGAATAAACCTCTCCCGGGAACTACAAAAGCGGTCTTTGGGCGGGATTCTTCATCCAAAGGAACTTGAAAGAAAGCCTGCTTTAAATCGATGGAGGTAAGGTAATTAGCGTCTTTGAGCTTGCTCAAGATAGTATCGATTCTAGGCAGGGGATATGAGTCATGTGTGGTGATCTCGTTTAGTTTCCGACCATCAAAACACATACGGTATGTTTTGTCTTTCTTGCGGACCAAAAGAACAGGGGACACCCAAGGAGAATTACTTTTTTCGACTATTTCCAACTTAAGTAATTTATCTACCTCTTCATTCAGATATTGTTGAAGGGTTGGAGATAAGGGATATTGTCTCTGTCTAAAAGGCTTAGCGTCTTTTGTTTCTATGGAATGGCATAGCACATTAGTCTCAGGGAGTATATCAACACGGGCCAAACTTTTGAATTTGTCTATCGTCAATTCAAGTCTAGATAGGTCGGTAGGAGGTAAACAAGAGATATCCTGAATCTTATTGATAGCACAAACCTTGAGTTCGTCAGGTAGGATAGAAGATAATGAAGACGAAGGATCACCGGGATGAACTTCGAAAGATTCATTTACGAAATTAATCATCATGTTGAAAATACGAGCTACGTCTATTCCCAAGATAATCTGTGGTGAGATGGAAGATACCACATGGAATTGTACTTTCTTTGTGACGTCATCTATGGTTAGATCGAGTTCAATTATGTCGATATCAGATAGAGGGGAACCATCGGCATTTTTTAGAGAACACAATAAATCCGAATTTTTGGAAGGGATGGGTAGTTCACCCAGAACTTCCTGCATGGTTTCCAAATCACAAACAGAGATATTGGCGCCGGTATCAAAGAGGGCTGTATAAGGTACGTCACACATTTTAACAGCTATAAATGGCCTATTATCAACAGGGTTAGATAGTAAGATTGGAGCTACAACAGGTATTAAAGAGTCAGCACTTATTGGTTTAGGTATGTCCTGTTTAGGAGGTATTCGAAAAGATTCGAAAAAGTTTGCAACTTTTTGCAACCATGATTTCCACTGTTCCTTTTGAATAGTGAAATCAACAAGATAACTGGAAGATACTAGTGCTGGTCTTTTGGAGAGGGAGGAGACTGATCGTCCTTTGACTTCAAGCTCTTTTCTACAAGGGCTCGCTTTGGGCGGCTTGTCTCTTCTTGTCGCACTGCACCCTGTTGTGCAACTTCGCCGTTTTTTGAACGAGAAGTGACTTTGAGAGAGTTCAGGAAATCTGCCGAACATGAGGGGCATTTAGACTTGTAGACATTTTTATGGCCACAGCCATAACAAAAAACTTTTCTAGGGAGATTACACCTTACATAGGTATGACCTTTGTTGGAACAATTCCAACAGGTGACTGCAGAAAGGTTAGTAACTGGGATCTTGGTGTTACTAGGTGTAGGTGCACCTTTAGTTGGTGTGTCTCTGGCTTTACGAGAAGAGAAAAAGGCTGGTTCTCCAGAACATGCTAGGTCTGAATTTAAGAGACTTTGAACCTTCTTAGAGGGAGGGGGACGATATTGTTGGACTATAGTCCTATTATCTTCTAACTTCTTACCAATGGAAATTATGTCCTGAATGTTGTTTACCTCAACTAGGGCAAGATGGTTTTGGAAATAAGGGTGAAGATTTTTCTTGATTATTTTAAATTGTTCCACTTCTGATGGAGGAGTAGATAGTCTCTTAAACAAGCCTTGCATCGAGGCAACATAGATAGCAACTAATTCAAATTCACCATGAGTTCGTTGTTTGATTTCCTCTAATAGGTCATCGTCGTAAGAGAGGAGAAAAGTAATTTTCAATTTATTCTTGAGATCTTCCCAAGAAATAATTGAGCTTGCAACACTGCGAAACCAAATCAGGGCCTTGTCTTCAAAAAGATCCATAGCAGAATCAAAAAGATCGCGGTCTGAGACATTTCTCGACCTTTGAAGTTCTTTGACCTTTTCCAGAAATTGGATCAAATTATCCTTAGAGGAACCAGAAAATTTAATATTCCATTTATAAACTGGAACACTAGGTCTAGAATGAGTGGAGACAGTAGAGCTTGATGCACTCTGGGGATTAGATGAGTTATCTGTTTGGTCTAGGGACTGGTCATTTTTCAGAAGCCATTGACCTTCTAATTCTAGAGCCTCAGAAAATAAAGCATCAGCTAAAGCTTTTGCTTCGGGATCTTGATCAAGTTTGAATCTATTGATTCTAGAGATCACATGATTCAGACGGCATTGGATTCTTTGACAGATAGGGTCATTAAGAGACAAGGGAGCGTCCTGTATTAGTGTATTTTTTAACAAAAAATACACTATTGAGGACGACATCACTTTTCGAAAATCACCCAAACTCATCAAATGTCCACCGATCATGACCCCCAGATCACGAAAAAGTGGTTTTCCAAAATTCACCTGCCCACGATATATATATATATATATATATATCTTTCTTAACGGGATGATTTGCGGTCTTTTATTTACTCCGAAGGGATGCTTTGCAGTCCAAACTGCTTTTGCGGTCGCAAATAGAGCTTTTGCGGTCGGACCTCAAAAACTGTTTGCAGTTAATATATTCTTATTAAGGATGATGTGAGGTCCTTGATAAAGTGGAGGGGATGGAGGGGAAATTAGTAACCGTTACACGTTATGAAGACAGTAACTGTATAAGAAACTTTAATTTACTTGGAAGCGGTTGGAGATACGAAATCGGTTAAATTAGATATTAAGTTGCACAATTTTATGCTTATTCTTAAATCAACCGAAAATCCACTTTGCGCTGCATAGTGGATCTCAATCGGCATCAATTTTGAAATAATTTTCTGCGACAGGATCTTCGGCGCGATCGCAAAAATATTTTCAGAATTGGCAACAGTGCGGTCTTAAATACCTAATTTCATGTCGCGAGTTGCTCGATGACTTCAAATCAACCGAAAATCCACTTTGCGCTGCATCGTGTATCTCAATCGGCATTAATTTTGAAATAATTTTCTGCGACAGGATCTTTGGCGCGATCGCAAAAGTATTAACAGAATTGGCAACAGTGCGGTCTTAAATACCTAATTTCATGTCGCGAGTTGCTCGATGACTTCAAATCAACCGAAAATCCACTTTGCGCTGCATAGTGGATCTCAATCGGCATTAATTTTGAAATAATTTTCTGTGACAGAATCTTCTGCGCGATCGTAAAAAAAATCAGAATTGACAACAGTGCGGTTTTAAATACCTAATTTCATGTCGCGAGCTGCTCGATGACTTCAAATCAATCGAAAATCCACTTTGCCTTGCATCGTGAATCTGAATCGGCTTCAATTTTGAAATAATTTTCTGCGACAGGATCTTCTGCGCGATCGCAAAAATATTAACAGAATTGGCAACAGTGCGGTCTTAAATATCTAATTTCCTGTCGCGAGTTGCTCGATGACTTCAAATCAACCAAAAATCCACTTTGCGCTACATCGTGAATCTGAATCGGCTTCAATTTTGAAATAATTTTCTGCGACAGGATCTTTGGCGCGATCGCAAAAATATTAACAGAATTGGCAACAGTGCGGTCTTAAATACCTAATTTCGTGTCGCGAGTTGCTCGATGACTTCAAATCAACCGAAAATCCACTTTGCGCTGCATCGTGAATCTGAATCGGCTTCAATTTTGAAATAATTTTCTGCGACAGGATCTTTGGCGCGATCGCAAAAATATTAACAGAATTGGCAACAGTGCGGTCTGAAATACCTAATTTCATGTCACGAGTTGCTCGATGACTTCAAATCAACCGAAAATCCACTTTGCGCTGCATCGTGGATCTCAATTGGCATCAAATTTGAAAGATTTTTCTGTGACAGAATCTTCCTCGCGATCGTAAAAAAATTCAGAATCTGAATCGGCTTCAATTTTGAAATAATTTTCTGCGACAGGATCTTTGGCGCGATCGCAAAAATATTAACAGAATTGGCAACAGTGCAGCCTTAAATACCTAATTTCATGTCGCGAGTTGCTCGATGACTTCAAATCAACCGAAAATCCACTTTGCGCTGCATCGTGGATCTCAATCGGCATTAATTTTGAAATAATTTTCTGTGACAGAATCTTCCTCGCGATCGTAAAAAAAATTCACAATTGGCAACAGTGCGGTCTTAAATACCTAATTTCATGTCGCGAGTTGCTCGATGACTTCAAATCAACCGAAAATCCACTTTGCACTGCATCGTGGATCTCAATTGGCATCAATTTTGAAATATTTTTCTGTGACAGGATCTTCTGCGCGATCGTAAAAAAATTCAGAATTGGCAACAGTGCGGTCTTAAATACCTAATTTCATGTCGCGAGTTGCTCGATGACTTCAAATCAACCGAAAATCCACTTTGCGCTGCATCGTGGATCTCAATCGGCATCAATTTTGAAATATTTTTCTGTGACAGGATCTTCTGCGCGATCGTAAAAAAAATTCAGAATTGGCAACAGTGCGGTCTTAAATACCTAATTTCATGTCGCGAGTTGCTCGATGACTTCAAATCAATCGAAAATCCACTTTGCGCTGCATCATGAACGTGAATCGGCATCAATTTTGAAATAATTTTCTGTGACAGGATCTTCTGCGCGATCGTAAAAAAATTCAGAATTGGCAACAATAGGTCTGAAATACCTAATTTCATGTCGCGAGTTGCTCGATGACTTCAAATCAACCGAAAATCCACTTTGCGCTGCATCGTGGATCTCAATTGGCATCAATTTTGAAATATTTTTCTGTGACAGGATCTTCTGCGCGATCGTAAAAAAATTCAGAATTGGCAACAGTGCGGTCTGAAATACCTAATTTCCTGTCGCGAGTTGCTCGATGACTTCAAATCAACCAAAAATCCACTTTGCGCTGCATCGTGAATCTGAATCGGCTTCAATTTTGAAATAATTTTCTGCGACAGGATCTTCTGCGCGATCGCAAAAATATTAACAGAATTGGCAACAGTGCAGTCTTAAATACCTAATTTCATGTCGCGAGTTGCTCGATGACTTCAAATCAACCGAAAATCCACTTTGCGCTGCATCGTGGATCTCAATTGGCATCAATTTTGAAATATTTTTCTGTGACAGGATCTTCTGCGCGATCGTAAAAAAATTCAGAATTGGCAACAGTGCGGTCTGAAATACCTAATTTCATGTCGCGAGTTGCTCGATGACTTCAAATCAACCGAAAATCCACTTTGCGCTGCATCATGAACGTGAATCGGCATCAATTTTGAAATAATTCTCTGTGACAGGATCTTCTGCGCGATCGTAAAAAAATTCAGAATTGGCAACAATAGGTCTGAAATACCTAATTTCATGTCGCGAGTTGCTCGATGACTTCAAATCAACCGAAAATCCACTTTGCGCTGCATCGTGGATCTCAATTGGCATCAATTTTGAAATATTTTTCTGTGACAGGATCTTCTGCGCGATCGTAAAAAAATTCAGAATTGGCAACAGTGCGGTCTGAAATACCTAATTTCCTGTCGCGAGTTGCTCGATGACTTCAAATCAACCAAAAATCCACTTTGCGCTGCATCGTGAATCTGAATCGGCTTCAATTTTGAAATAATTTTCTGCGACAGGATCTTCTGCGCGATCGCAAAAATATTAACAGAATTGGCAACAGTGCAGTCTTAAATACCTAATTTCATGTCGCGAGTTGCTCGATGACTTCAAATCAACCGAAAATCCACTTTGCGCTGCATCGTGAATCTGAATCGGCTTCAATTTTGAAATAATTTTCTGCGACAGGATCTTCTGCGCGATCGCAAAAATATTAACAGAATTGGCAACAGTGCAGTCTTAAATACCTAATTTCATGTCGCGAGTTGCTCGATGACTTCAAATCAACCGAAAATCCACTTTGCGCTGCATCGTGGACCTCAATTGGCATCAATTTTGAAATATTTTTCTGTGACAGGATCTTCTGCGCGATCGCAAAAATATTAACAGAATTGGCAACAGTGCGGTCTTAAATACCTAATTTCATGTCGCGAGTTGCTCGATGACTTCAAATCAACCGAAAATCCACTTTGCGCTGCATCGTGGATCTCAATCGGCATCAATTTTGAAATATTTTTCTGTGACAGGATCTTCTGCGCGATCGTAAAAAAATTCAGAATTGGCAACAGTGCGGTCTTAAATACCTAATTTCCTGTCGCGAGTTGCTCGATGACTTCAAATCAACCAAAAATCCACTTTGCGCTGCATCGTGAATCTGAATCGGCTTCAATTTTGAAATAATTTTCTGCGACAGGATCTTCTGCGCGATCGCAAAAATATTAACAGAATTGGCAACAGTGCAGTCTTAAATACCTAATTTCATGTCGCGAGTTGCTCGATGACTTCAAATCAACCGAAAATCCACTTTGCGCTGCATCGTGGATCTCAATTGGCATCAATTTTGAAATATTTTTCTGTGACAGGATCTTCTGCGCGATCGTAAAAAAATTCAGAATTGGCAACAGTGCGGTCTTAAATACCTAATTTCATGTCGCGAGTTGCTCGATGACTTCAAATCAATCGAAAATCCACTTTGCGCTGCATCATGAACGTGAATCGGCATCAATTTTGAAATAATTTTCTGTGACAGGATCTTCTGCGCGATCGTAAAAAAATTCAGAATTGGCAACAATAGGTCTGAAATACCTAATTTCATGTCGCGAGTTGCTCGATGACTTCAAATCAACCGAAAATCCACTTTGCGCTGCATCGTGGATCTCAATTGGCATCAATTTTGAAATATTTTTCTGTGACAGGATCTTCTGCGCGATCGTAAAAAAATTCAGAATTGGCAACAGTGCGGTCTGAAATACCTAATTTCCTGTCGCGAGTTGCTCGATGACTTCAAATCAACCAAAAATCCACTTTGCGCTGCATCGTGAATCTGAATCGGCTTCAATTTTGAAATAATTTTCTGCGACAGGATCTTCTGCGCGATCGCAAAAATATTAACAGAATTGGCAACAGTGCAGTCTTAAATACCTAATTTCATGTCGCGAGTTGCTCGATGACTTCAAATCAACCGAAAATCCACTTTGCGCTGCATCGTGGATCTCAATTGGCATCAATTTTGAAATATTTTTCTGTGACAGGATCTTCTGCGCGATCGTAAAAAAATTCAGAATTGGCAACAGTGCGGTCTGAAATACCTAATTTCCTGTCGCGAGTTGCTCGATGACTTCAAATCAACCGAAAATCCACTTTGCGCTGCATCGTGAATCTGAATCGGCTTCAATTTTGAAATAATTTTCTGCGACAGGATCTTCTGCGCGATCGCAAAAATATTAACAGAATTGGCAACAGTGCAGTCTTAAATACCTAATTTCATGTCGCGAGTTGCTCGATGACTTCAAATCAACCGAAAATCCACTTTGCGCTGCATCGTGGATCTCAATTGGCATCAATTTTGAAATATTTTTCTGTGACAGGATCTTCTGCGCGATCGTAAAAAAATTCAGAATTGGCAACAGTGCGGTCTGAAATACCTAATTTCATGTCGCGAGTTGCTCGATGACTTCAAATCAACCGAAAATCCACTTTGCGCTGCATCGTGAATCTGAATCGGCTTCAATTTTGAAATAATTTTCTGCGACAGGATCTTTGGCGCGATCGCAAAAATATTAACAGAATTGGCAACAGTGCGGTCTTAAATACATAATTTCATGTCGCGAGTTGCTCGATGACTTCCAATCAACCGAAAATCCACTTTGCGCTGCATCGTGGATCTCAATTGGCATCAATTTTGAAATATTTTTCTGACAGGATCTTCTGCGCGATCGTAAAAAAAATCAGAATTGGCAACAGTGCGGTCTGAAATACCTAATTTCATGTCGAGAGTTGCTCGATGACTTCAAATCAACCGAAAATCCACTTTGCGCTGCATCGTGGATCTCAATTGGCATCAATTTTGAAATATTTTTCTGTGACAGGACCTTCTGCGCGATCGTAAAAAAATTCAGAATTGGCAACAGTGCGGTCTGAAATACCTAATTTCATGTCACGAGTTGCTCGATGACTTCAAATCAACCGAAAATCCACTTTGCGCTGCATCGTGGATCTCAATTGGCATCAAATTTGAAATATTTTTCTGTGACAGAATCTTCCTCGCGATCGTAAAAAAATTCAGAATCTGAATCGGCTTCAATTTTGAAATAATTTTCTGCGACAGGATCTTTGGCGCGATCGCAAAAATATTAACAGAATTGGCAACAGTGCGGTCTTAAATACCTAATTTCATGTCGCGAGTTGCTCGATGACTTCAAATCAACCGAAAATCCACTTTGCGCTGCATCGTGGATCTCAATTGGCATCAATTTTGAAATATTTTTCTGTGACAGGATCTTCTGCGCGATCGTAAAAAAATTCAGAATTGGCAACAGTGCGGTCTGAAATACCTAATTTCATGTCGCGAGTTGCTCGATGACTTCAAATCAACCGAAAATCCACTTTGCGCTGCATCGTGAATCTGAATCGGCTTCAATTTGGAAAAATTTTCTGCGACAGGATCTTTGGCGCGATCGCAAAAATATTAACAGAATTGGCAACAGTGCAGTCTTAAATACCTACTTTCATGTCGCGAGTTGCTCGATGACTTCAAATCAACCGAAAATCCACTTTGCCATCGTGGATCTCAATCGGCATTAATTTTGAAATAATTTTCTGTGACAGAATCTTCCTCGCGATCGTAAAAAAAAATCACAATTGGCAACAGTGCGGTCTTAAATACCTAATTTCATGTCGCGAGTTGCTCGATGACTTCAAATCAACCGAAAATCCACTATGCGCTGCATCGTGGATCTCAATTGGCATCAATTTTGAAATATTTTTCTGTGACAGGATCTTCTGCGCGATCGTTAAAAAATTCAGAATTGGCAACAGTGCGGTCTGAAATACCTAATTTCATGTCGCGAGTTGCTCGATGACTTCAAATCAACCGAAAATCCACTTTGCGCTGCATCGTGAATCTGAATCGGCTTCAATTTTGAAATAATTTTCTGCGACAGGATCTTTGGCGCGATCGCAAAAATATTAACAGAATTGGCAACAGTGCGATCTGAAATACCTAATTTCATGTCGCGAGTTGCTCGATGATTTCAAATCAACCGAAAATCCACTTTGCGCTGCATCGTGAATCTGAATCGGCTTCAGTTTTGGAATAATTTTTTGCGACAGGATCTTTGGCGCGATCGCAAAAATATTAACAGAATTGGCAACAGTGCGGTCTTAAATACCTAATTTCATGTGCAAGTTGCTCGATGACTTCAAATCAATCGAAAATCCACTTTGCGCTGCATCGTGAATCTAAATCGGCTTCAATTTTGAAATAATTTTCTGCGACAGGATCTTCGGCGCGATCGCAAAAATATTAACAGAATTGGCAACAGTGCGGTCTAAAATACCTAATTTCATGTCGCGAGTTGCTCGATGACTTCAAATCAACCGAAAATCCACTTTGCGCTGCATCGTGGATCTCAATCGGCATCAATTTTGAAATATTTTTCTGTGCCAGGATCTTCTGCGCGATCGTAAAAAAACTTCAGAATTGGCAACAGTGCGGTCTTAAATACCTTATTTCATGTCGCGAGTTGCTCGATGACTTCAAATCAATCGAAAATCTACTTTGCGCTGCATCATGAACCTGAATCGACATCAGTTTTGAAATAATTTTCTGTGACAGGATCTTTGGCGCGATCGCAAAAATATTAACAGAATTGGCAACAGTGCGGTCTTAAATACATAATTTCATGTCGCGAGTTGCTCGATGACTTCCAATCAACCGAAAATCCACTTTGCGCTGCATCGTGGATCTCAATTGGCATCAATTTTGAAATATTTTTCTGACAGGATCTTCTGCGCGATCGTAAAAAAAAATCAGAATTGGCAACAGTGCGGTCTTAAATACCTAATTTCATGTCGCGAGTTGCTCGATGACTTCAAATCAATCGAAAATCCACTTTGCGTTGCATCGTGAATCTAAATCGGCTTCAATTTTGAAATAATTTTCTGCGACAGCAGGATCTTCGGCGCGATCGCAAAAATATTAACAGAATTGGCAACAGTGCGATCTGAAATACCTAATTTCATGTCGCGAGTTGCTCGATGACTTCAAATCAACTGAAAATCCACTTTGCGCTGCATCGTGGATCTCAATCGGCATCAATTTTGAAATATTTTTCTGTGACAGGATCTTCTGCGCGATCGTAAAAAAAATTCAGAATTGGCAACAGTGCGGTCTTAAATACCTAATTTCATGTCGCGAGTTGCTCGATGACTTCAAATCAATCGAAAATCCACTTTGCGCTGCATCATGAACCTGAATCGACATCAATTTTGAAATAATTTTCTGTGACAGGATCTTTGGCGCGATCGAAAAAGTATTAACAGAATTGGCAACAGTGCGGTCTTAAATACCTAATTTCATGTCGCGAGTTGCTCGATGACTTCAAATCAACCGAAAATCCACTTTGCGCTGCATCGTGAATCTGAATCGGCTTCAATTTTGAAATAATTTTCTGCGACAGGATCTTCTGCGCGATCGCAAAAATATTAACAGAATTGGCAACAGTGCAGTCTTAAATACCTAATTTCATGTCGCGAGTTGCTCGATGACTTCAAATCAACCGAAAATCCACTTTGCGCTGCATCGTGGATCTCAATTGGCTTCAATTTTGAAATATTTTTCTGTGACAGGATCTTCTGCGCGATCGTAAAAAAATTCAGAATTGGCAACAATAGGTCTGAAATACCTAATTTCATGTCGCGAGTTGCTCGATGACTTCAAATCAACCGAAAATCCACTTTGCGCTGCATCGTGGATCTCAATTGGCATCAATTTTGAAATATTTTTCTGTGACAGGATCTTCTGCGCGATCGTAAAAAAATTCAGAATTGGCAACAGTGCGGTCTGAAATACCTAATTTCCTGTCGCGAGTTGCTCGATGACTTCAAATCAACCAAAAATCCACTTTGCGCTGCATCGTGAATCTGAATCGGCTTCAATTTTGAAATAATTTTCTGCGACAGGATCTTCTGCGCGATCGCAAAAATATTAACAGAATTGGCAACAGTGCAGTCTTAAATACCTAATTTCATGTCGCGAGTTGCTCGATGACTTCAAATCAACCGAAAATCCACTTTGCGCTGCATCGTGGATCTCAATTGGCATCAATTTTGAAATATTTTTCTGTGACAGGATCTTCTGCGCGATCGTAAAAAAAATCAGAATTGGCAACAGTGCGGTCTGAAATACCTAATTTCATGTCGCGAGTTGCTCGATGACTTCAAATCAACCGAAAATCCACTTTGCGCTGCATCGTGAATCTGAATCGGCTTCAATTTTGAAATAATTTTCTGCGACAGGATCTTTGGCGCGATCGCAAAAATATTAACAGAATTGGCAACAGTGCGGTCTTAAATACCTAATTTCATGTCGCGAGTTGCTCGATGACTTCAAATCAACCGAAAATCCACTTTGCGCTGCATCGTGGATCTCAATCGGCATCAATTTTGAAATATTTTTCTGTGACAGAATCTTCCTCGCGATCGTAAAAAAAATTCACAATTGGCAACAGTGCGGTCTTATATACCTAATTTCATGTCGCGAGTTGCTCGATGACTTCAAATCAACCGAAAATCCACTTTGCGCTGCATCGTGGATCTCAATTGGCATCAATTTTGAAATATTTTTCTGTGACAGGATCTTCTGCGCGATCGTAAAAAAATTCAGAATTGGCAACACTGCGGTCTGAAATACCTAATTTCGTGTCGCGAGTTGCTCGATGACTTCAAATCAACCGAAAATCCACTTTGCGCTGCATCGTGAATCTGAATCGGCTTCAATTTTGAAATAATTTTCTGCGACAGGATCTTTGGCGCGATCGCAAAAATATTAACAGAATTGGCAACAGTGCGGTCTTAAATACCTAATTTCATGTCGCGAGTTGCTCGATGACTTCAAATCAACCGAAAATCCACTTTGCACTGCATCGTGGATCTCAATTGGCATCAATTTTGAAATATTTTTCTGTGACAGGATCTTCTGCGCGATCGTAAAAAAATTCAGAATTGGCAACAGTGCGGTCTGAAATACCTAATTTCATGTCGCGAGTTGCTCGATGACTTCAAATCAACCGAAAATCCACTTTGCGCTGCATCGTGAATCTGAATCGGCTTCAATTTTGAAATAATTTTCTGCGACAGGATCTTTGGCGCGATCGCAAAAATATTAACAGAATTGGCAACAGTGCGGTCTTAAATACCTAATTTCATGTCGCGAGTTGCTCGATGACTTCAAATCAACCGAAAATCCACTTTGCGCTGCATCGTGGATCTCAATCGGCATCAATTTTGAAATATTTTTCTGTGACAGGATCTTCTGCGCGATCGTGAAAAAAATTCAGAATTGGCAACAGTGCGGTCTTAAATACCTAATTTCCTGTCGCGAGTTGCTCGATGACTTCAAATCAACCAAAAATCCACTTTGCGCTGCATCGTGAATCTGAATCGGCTTTAATTTTGAAATAATTTTCTGCGACAGGATCTTCTGCGCGATCGCAAAAATATTAACAGAATTGGCAACAGTGCAGTCTTAAATACCTAATTTCATGTCGCGAGTTGCTCGATGACTTCAAATCAACCGAAAATCCACTTTGCGCTGCATCGTGGACCTCAATCGGCATTAATTTTGAAATAATTTTCTGCGACAGGATCTTTGGCGCGATCGCAAAAGTATTAACAGAATTGGCAACAGTGCGGTCTTAAATACCTAATTTCATGTCGCGAGTTGCTCGATGACTTCAAATCAACCGAAAATCCACTTTGCGCAGCTTCGTGAATCTGAATCGGCTTCAATTTTGAAATAATTTTCTGCGACAGGATCTTTGGCGCGATCGCAAAAATATTAACAGAATTGGCAACAGTGCGGTCTTAAATACCTAATTTCATGTCGCGAGTTGCTCGATGACTTCAAATCAACCGAAAATCCACTTTGCGCTGCATCGTGGATCTCAATCGGCATCAATTTTGAAATATTTTTCTGTGACAGGATCTTCTGCGCGATCGTAAAAAAAATTCAGAATTGGCAACAGTGCGGTCTTAAATACCTAATTTCATGTCGCGAGTTGCTCGATGACTTCAAATCAATCGAAAATCCACTTTGCGCTGCATCATGAACGTGAATCGGCATCAATTTTGAAATAATTTTCTGTGACAGGATCTTCTGCGCGATCGTAAAAAAATTCAGAATTGGCAACAATAGGTCTGAAATACCTAATTTCATGTCGCGAGTTGCTCGATGACTTCAAATCAACCGAAAATCCACTTTGCGCTGCATCGTGGATCTCAATTGGCATCAATTTTGAAATATTTTTCTGTGACAGGATCTTCTGCGCGATCGTAAAAAAATTCAGAATTGGCAACAGTGCGGTCTGAAATACCTAATTTCCTGTCGCGAGTTGCTCGATGACTTCAAATCAACCAAAAATCCACTTTGCGCTGCATCGTGAATCTGAATCGGCTTCAATTTTGAAATAATTTTCTGCGACAGGATCTTCTGCGCGATCGCAAAAATATTAACAGAATTGGCAACAGTGCAGTCTTAAATACCTAATTTCATGTCGCGAGTTGCTCGATGACTTCAAATCAACCGAAAATCCACTTTGCGCTGCATCGTGGATCTCAATTGGCATCAATTTTGAAATATTTTTCTGTGACAGGATCTTCTGCGCGATCGTAAAAAAATTCAGAATTGGCAACAGTGCGGTCTGAAATACCTAATTTCATGTCGCGAGTTGCTCGATGACTTCAAATCAACCGAAAATCCACTTTGCGCTGCATCGTGAATCTGAATCGGCTTCAATTTTGAAATAATTTTCTGCGACAGGATCTTTGGCGCGATCGCAAAAATATTAACAGAATTGGCAACAGTGCGGTCTTAAATACATAATTTCATGTCGCGAGTTGCTCGATGACTTCCAATCAACCGAAAATCCACTTTGCGCTGCATCGTGGATCTCAATTGGCATCAATTTTGAAATATTTTTCTGACAGGATCTTCTGCGCGATCGTAAAAAAAAATCAGAATTGGCAACAGTGCGGTCTGAAATACCTAATTTCATGTCGAGAGTTGCTCGATGACTTCAAATCAACCGAAAATCCACTTTGCGCTGCATCGTGGATCTCAATTGGCATCAATTTTGAAATATTTTTCTGTGACAGGACCTTCTGCGCGATCGTAAAAAAATTCAGAATTGGCAACAGTGCGGTCTGAAATACCTAATTTCATGTCACGAGTTGCTCGATGACTTCAAATCAACCGAAAATCCACTTTGCGCTGCATCGTGGATCTCAATTGGCATCAAATTTGAAATATTTTTCTGTGACAGAATCTTCCTCGCGATCGTAAAAAAATTCAGAATCTGAATCGGCTTCAATTTTGAAATAATTTTCTGCGACAGGATCTTTGGCGCGATCGCAAAAATATTAACAGAATTGGCAACAGTGCGGTCTTAAATACCTAATTTCATGTCGCGAGTTGCTCGATGACTTCAAATCAACCGAAAATCCACTTTGCGCTGCATCGTGGATCTCAATCGGCATCAATTTTGAAATATTTTTCTGTGACAGGATCTTCTGCGCGATCGTAAAAAAAATTCAGAATTGGCAACAGTGCGGTCTTAAATACCTAATTTCATGTCGCGAGTTGCTCGATGACTTCAATCAAATCAATCGAAAATCCACTTTGCGCTGCATCATGAACGTGAATCGGCATCAATTTTGAAATAATTTTCTGTGACAGGATCTTCTGCGCGATCGTAAAAAAATTCAGAATTGGCAACAATAGGTCTGAAATACCTAATTTCATGTCGCGAGTTGCTCGATGACTTCAAATCAACCGAAAATCCACTTTGCGCTGCATCGTGGATCTCAATTGGCATCAATTTTGAAATATTTTTCTGTGACAGGATCTTCTGCGCGATCGTAAAAAAATTCAGAATTGGCAACAGTGCGGTCTGAAATACCTAATTTCCTGTCGCGAGTTGCTCGATGACTTCAAATCAACCAAAAATCCACTTTGCGCTGCATCGTGAATCTGAATCGGCTTCAATTTTGAAATAATTTTCTGCGACAGGATCTTCTGCGCGATCGCAAAAATATTAACAGAATTGGCAACAGTGCAGTCTTAAATACCTAATTTCATGTCGCGAGTTGCTCGATGACTTCAAATCAACCGAAAATCCACTTTGCGCTGCATCGTGGATCTCAATTGGCATCAATTTTGAAATATTTTTCTGTGACAGGATCTTCTGCGCGATCGTAAAAAAATTCAGAATTGGCAACAGTGCGGTCTGAAATACCTAATTTCATGTCGCGAGTTGCTCGATGACTTCAAATCAACCGAAAATCCACTTTGCGCTGCATCGTGAATCTGAATCGGCTTCAATTTTGAAATAATTTTCTGCGACAGGATCTTTGGCGCGATCGCAAAAATATTAACAGAATTGGCAACAGTGCGGTCTTAAATACATAATTTCATGTCGCGAGTTGCTCGATGACTTCCAATCAACCGAAAATCCACTTTGCGCTGCATCGTGGATCTCAATTGGCATCAATTTTGAAATATTTTTCTGACAGGATCTTCTGCGCGATCGTAAAAAAATTCAGAATTGGCAACAGTGCGGTCTGAAATACCTAATTTCATGTCACGAGTTGCTCGATGACTTCAAATCAACCGAAAATCCACTTTGCGCTGCATCGTGGATCTCAATTGGCATCAAATTTGAAATATTTTTCTGTGACAGAATCTTCCTCGCGATCGTAAAAAAATTCAGAATCTGAATCGGCTTCAATTTTGAAATAATTTTCTGCGACAGGATCTTTGGCGCGATCGCAAAAATATTAACAGAATTGGCAACAGTGCGGTCTTAAATACCTAATTTCATGTCGCGAGTTGCTCGATGACTTCAAATCAACCGAAAATCCACTTTGCGCTGCATCGTGGATCTCAATTGGCATCAATTTTGAAATATTTTTCTGTGACAGGATCTTCTGCGCGATCGTAAAAAAATTCAGAATTGGCAACAGTGCGGTCTGAAATACCTAATTTCATGTCGCGAGTTGCTCGATGACTTCAAATCAACCGAAAATCCACTTTGCGCTGCATCGTGAATCTGAATCGGCTTCAATTTGGAAAAATTTTCTGCGACAGGATCTTTGGCGCGATCGCAAAAATATTAACAGAATTGGCAACAGTGCAGTCTTAAATACCTACTTTCATGTCGCGAGTTGCTCGATGACTTCAAATCAACCGAAAATCCACTTTGCCATCGTGGATCTCAATCGGCATTAATTTTGAAATAATTTTCTGTGACAGAATCTTCCTCGCGATCGTAAAAAAAAATCACAATTGGCAACAGTGCGGTCTTAAATACCTAATTTCATGTCGCGAGTTGCTCGATGACTTCAAATCAACCGAAAATCCACTATGCGCTGCATCGTGGATCTCAATTGGCATCAATTTTGAAATATTTTTCTGTGACAGGATCTTCTGCGCGATCGTAAAAAAATTCAGAATTGGCAACAGTGCGGTCTGAAATACCTAATTTCATGTCGCGAGTTGCTCGATGACTTCAAATCAACCGAAAATCCACTTTGCGCTGCATCGTGAATCTGAATCGGCTTCAATTTTGAAATAATTTTCTGCGACAGGATCTTTGGCGCGATCGCAAAAATATTAACAGAATTGGCAACAGTGCGGTCTTAAATACCTAATTTCATGTGCGAGTTGCTCGATGACTTCAAATCAATCGAAAATCCACTTTGCGCTGCATCGTGAATCTAAATCGGCTTCAATTTTGAAATAATTTTCTGCGACAGGATCTTCGGCGCGATCGCAAAAATATTAACAGAATTGGCAACAGTGCGGTCTAAAATACCTAATTTCATGTCGCGAGTTGCTCGATGACTTCAAATCAACCGAAAATCCACTTTGCGCTGCATCGTGGATCTCAATCGGCATCAATTTTGAAATATTTTTCTGTGCCAGGATCTTCTGCGCGATCGTAAAAAAACTTCAGAATTGGCAACAGTGCGGTCTTAAATACCTTATTTCATGTCGCGAGTTGCTCGATGACTTCAAATCAATCGAAAATCTACTTTGCGCTGCATCATGAACCTGAATCGACATCAGTTTTGAAATAATTTTCTGTGACAGGATCTTTGGCGCGATCGCAAAAATATTAACAGAATTGGCAACAGTGCGGTCTTAAATACCTAATTTCATGTCGCGAGTTGCTCGATGACTTCAAATCAATCGAAAATCCACTTTGCGCTGCATCGTGAATCTGAATCGGCTTCAATTTTGAAATAATTTTCTGCGACAGCAGGATCTTCGGCGCGATCGCAAAAATATTAACAGAATTGGCAACAGTGCGATCTGAAATACCTAATTTCATGTCGCGAGTTGCTCGATGACTTCAAATCAATCGAAAATCCACTTTGCGCTGCATCATGAACCTGAATCGACATCAATTTTGAAATAATTTTCTGTGACAGGATCTTTGGCGCGATCGCAAAAATATTAACAGAATTGGCAACAGTGCGGTCTTAAATACCTAATTTCATGTCGCGAGTTGCTCGATGACTTCAAATCAACCGAAAATCCACTTTGCGCTGCATCGTGTATCTCAATCGGCATTAATTTTGAAATAATTTTCTGCGACAGGATCTTTGGCGCGATCGCAAAAGTATTAACAGAATTGGCAACAGTGCGGTCTTAAATACCTAATTTCATGTCGCGAGTTGCTCGATGACTTCAAATCAACCGAAAATCCACTTTGCGCTGCATCGTGAATCTGAATCGGCTTCAATTTTGAAATAATTTTCTGCGACAGGATCTTCTGCGCGATCGCAAAAATATTAACAGAATTGGCAACAGTGCAGTCTTAAATACCTAATTTCATGTCGCGAGTTGCTCGATGACTTCAAATCAACCGAAAATCCACTTTGCGCTGCATCGTGGATCTCAATTGGCATCAATTTTGAAATATTTTTCTGTGACAGGATCATCTGCGCGATCGAAAAAAATTCAGAATTGGCAACAGTGCGGTCTGAAATACCTAATTTCATGTCACGAGTTGCTCGATGACTTCAAATCAACCGAAAATCCACTTTGCGCTGCATCGTGAATCTGAATCGGCTTCAATTTTGAAATAATTTTCTGCGACAGGATCTTTGGCGCGATCGCAAAAATATTAACAGAATTGGCAACAGTGCGGTCTGAAATACCTAATTTCATGTCGCGAGTTGCTCGATGACTTCAAATCAACCGAAAATCCAATTTGCGCTGCATAGTGGATCTCAATCGGCATCAATTTTGAAATAATTTTCTGTGCCTGAATTTTCTGCGCGACCGTAAAAATATTTTCAGAATTGGCAACAGCGCGGTGTTAAATACCTAATTCCAAGTCTCAAATCATCCGATTGGTTCAAATCAACCGAAAATCCACTTTGCGCTGCATCGTAGATCTCAATCGACATCAATTTTGAAAAAATTTCTGTGCCTGAATTTTCTGCGCGATCGTAAAAATATTTTCAGAATTGGCAACAGCGCGGTCTTAAATACCCAATTCCAAGTCTCAAATTATCCGATGTAAATATTCAGTTAGTTGTGACTGTAGATCACCGTTTGATTTCCCCTACGGGGGTGAAGATGTTTTGCGGTCCCAATTTGTTCAATTTGCAGTCTCAGATAAACAGTTTTGCAGTCCTCTTTAACCCATTATAAGAGTGGGGATAAAACCGCAAATCATCCCGTTGAAAAAGATATATATATATATATATATATATATATATATATTTATATATATATATATATATATATATATATTTATGCGGATTCGTTTATTGCTGGACATCCCTTCTATATGTTTAAGCGGGTTTAGCTGGACGTATAATTCATACATCTATGCGGGTTTTCCTGGACATATTTATTGCAGTGTTGCCATAGTGGGATATTTTTCGTAAAAACTCGGGAAATCATAATATTTAACCTTACTCATACATAATTTGTGCACATGTGGCTTAATATTAAAAAGAAAATTAATATAGTATTCAATAATTTATATAATACTCATTATAATAATACTCATAAATTTGATAAAATGTTAAACTTGAGAAGTAAAAACTATTTTTTCTTTGACTTGGGCCTGTGTAAACCTATTAACTATTTGTTCGAATGATTTATTGCATGTATGATAAATTTATTTCTTTAAGATATTTAAAATATTTCTTTAATAAGATCTAAAGCATCCTTTTATTGAACCACTTATTTTGATTAACAATATTTGAAAATTTTTATTGGGATTTAGGTTCTAATTTTAATATGCCACTAAAGATCCTTATTCTAAGGACAAATAAGAAACCTTCGCACAGCATGTGACCAGGTGAAGACTGAAGACATGGACGGTACCGTTTCGTCCTTATTATGGACTCATCAGCATGTCACATCAGTCAGACCCACGCTACACATACTGTACGAAAGTTGAAACTTCTATATATCTTAACTGGTCATTTCTGATGGTAGTGATCTGCAATTTTTAATGAATTAGTTTAAGTTAATTTTTAATTGTTAAAAATTTTAAGTATACGGATTTGTGAATTTTTGACAATACTATACTGAGGGTTTTTCAAGAAACTATGCACTGATCCCTATAAGTATACCTACCTAAATTCATTTTAGAAAATAATGGAATTGTTTGACCGTGTAATTAAGATAGAAATTAATACACGAATTAAAATGTTGAAAGGCTCATTTTTCACCATGGCCTCTTTAGATTTAAATTATACTTTTATTGAACCACTTATTTTGATCAACAATATTTGAAAATTTTTATTGGGATCTAATTGCACGCCTGCATCTCTGGTTGCCTTCTAATTCATTAAAAATTGCAGGTCACCACCATCAGAAAAGACCAGTTAAATATATAGAAGTTTCAACTTTCGTACAGTATGTGTAGCGTGGGTCTGACTGATGTGACATGCTGATGAGTTCATAATAAGGACGAAACGGTACCGTCCATGTCTTCAGTCTTCACCTGGTGACATGCTATGCGAAGGTTTCTTATTTGTCCTTAGAATAAGGATCTTTGGTGACATATTAAAATTAGAACCTAAATCCCAATAAAAATTTTCAAATATTGCTAATCAAAATAAGTGGTTCAATAAAAGTATAATTTAAACTAAACCCTAATAATAATATGACCTAATTTAAATTTCTGCAATTATTCTAAACAGTTGTGATTATAAGTTTTTCTAGTTCATCATTAGTTTTCTTTGTAAAGGCAATATTTCAACATTGCCACCGATTTAGATGCGCGAAGCTGAGCAAAGTGGATTTTCGGTTGATTTGAAGTCATCGAGCAACTCGCGCTATGAAATTAGGTATTTAAGACCGCACTGTTGCCAATTATGTTAATATTTTTGCGATCGCGCCGAAGATCCTGCCACCAAAAAATATTTCAAAATTGATGCCGATTAACAGAATTGGCAAAAGTGCGATCTTAAATACTTAATTTCATAGCGCGAGTTGCTCGATGACTTTGATTTAACCGAAAATCCACTTTGCGCTGCATCGTGGATCTCAATCGGCATCAATATTTTGAAATAATTTTCTGTGACAGGATCTTCAGGTCGATCGCAAAAATATTAACAGAATTGGCAACAGTGCGGTCCTAAATACCTAATTTCATGGCGCGAGTTGCTCGATGACTTCGAATCAACCGAAAATCCACTTTGCGCAGCTTCGCGCATTTAAATCGGTTACGATAATGACATCATTTTTTATGGCGGAATCTTCGGCGCGATCGCAAAAATATTTTCAGAATTGGCAATACTGCGCTCTAAAAGCATCTAATTAGTCGGTGGCAATAACGAAATAATTTTTTATGGCGGAATCTTCGGCGCGATCGCAAAAATATTTTGAAAATTGGCAAAACCGCGCTCTAAAATACAAAATTTCACGTCTCAAATTACTCGATGACTTGAAATTAACCGAAAATCCACTTTGCGCAGGTTCGCGCATCTAATCGGTGGCAATAATGAAATCATTTTTTATGGCGGAATCTTCGGCGCGATCGCAAAAATATTAACGGAATTGGCAACAGTGCAGTCCTAAATACCTAATTTCATGGCACGAGTTGCTCGATGACTTCGAATCAACCGAAAATCCACTTTGCGCTGCATCGTGGATCTCAATCGGCATCAATTTTGAAATAATTTTCTGTGACAGGATCTTCGGCGCGATCGCAAAAATATTAACATAATTGGCAACAGTGCGGTCTTAAATACCTAATTTCATAGCGCGAGTTGCTCGATGACTTCAAATAAATTGAAAATCCACTTTGCGCTGCATCGTGGATCTCAATCGGCATCAATTTTGAAATAATTTTTCTGTGACTGGATCTTCGGGTCGATCGCAAAAATATTAACATAATTGGCAACAGTGCGGTCTTAAATACCTAATTTCATGGCGCGAGTTGCTCGATGACTTCGAATTAACCGAAAATCCACTTTGCGCTGCATCGTGGATCTCAATCGGCATCAATTTTGAAATAATTTTCTGTGACAGGATCTTCGGCGCGATCGCAAAAATATTTTCAGAATTGGCAACAGTGCGGTCTTAAATACCTAATTTCATAGCGCTGGTTGCTCGATGACTTCGAATTAACCGAAAATCCACTTTGCGCTGCATCGTGAATCTCAATAATCGGCATCAACTTAGAAATAATTTTCTGTGACAGGATCTTCGGCGCGATCGCAAAAATATTAACAGAATTGGCAACAGTGCGGTCTTAAATACCTAATTTCATAGCGCGAGTTGCTCGATGACTTCGAATCAACCGAAAATCCACTTTGCGCTGCATCGTGGATCTCAATCGGCATCAATTATGAAATAATTTTTCTGTGACTGTCTTCGGGTCGATCGCAAAAATATTTTCAGAATTGGCAATACTGCGCTCTAAAAGCATCTAATTAGTCGGTGGCAATAACGAAATAATTTTTTATGGCGGAATCTTCGGCGCGATCGCAAAAATATTTTGAAAATTGGCAAAACCGCGCTCTAAAATACAAAATTTCACGTCTCAAATTACTCGATGACTTGAAATTAACCGAAAATCCACTTTGCGCAGGTTCGCGCATCTAATCGGTGGCAATAATGAAATCATTTTTTATGGCGGAATCTTCGGCGCGATCGCAAAAATATTAACGGAATTGGCAACAGTGCAGTCCTAAATACCTAATTTCATGGCACGAGTTGCTCGATGACTTCGAATCAACCGAAAATCCACTTTGCGCTGCATCGTGGATCTCAATCGGCATCAATTTTGAAATAATTTTCTGTGACAGGATCTTCGGCGCGATCGCAAAAATATTAACATAATTGGCAACAGTGCGGTCTTAAATACCTAATTTCATAGCGCGAGTTGCTCGATGACTTCAAATAAATTGAAAATCCACTTTGCGCTGCATCGTGGATCTCAATCGGCATCAATTTTGAAATAATTTTTCTGTGACTGGATCTTCGGGTCGATCGCAAAAATATTAACATAATTGGCAACAGTGCGGTCTTAAATACCTAATTTCATGGCGCGAGTTGCTCGATGACTTCGAATTAACCGAAAATCCACTTTGCGCTGCATCGTGGATCTCAATCGGCATCAATTTTGAAATAATTTTCTGTGACAGGATCTTCGGCGCGATCGCAAAAATATTTTCAGAATTGGCAACAGTGCGGTCTTAAATACCTAATTTCATAGCGCTGGTTGCTCGATGACTTCGAATTAACCGAAAATCCACTTTGCACTGCATCGTGAATCTCAATAATCGGCATCAATTTAGAAATAATTTTCTGTGACAGGATCTTCGGCGCGATCGCAAAAATATTAACAGAATTGGCAACAGTGCGGTCTTAAATACCTAATTTCATAGCGCGAGTTGCTCGATGACTTCGAATTAACCGAAAATCCACTTTGCGCTGCATCGTGGAACTCAATCGGCATCAATTATGAAATAATTTTTCTGTGACTGGATCTTCGGGTCGATCGCAAAAATATTTTCAGAATTGGCAATACTGCGCTCTAAAAGCATCTAATTAGTCGGTGGCAATAACGAAATAATTTTTTATGGCGGAATCTTCGGCGCGATCGCAAAAATATTTTGAAAATTGGCAAAACCGCGCTCTAAAATACAAAATTCCACATCTCAAATTACTCGATGACTTGAAATTAACCGAAAATCCACTTTGCGCAGGTTCGCGCATCTAATCGGTGGCAATAATGAAATCATTTTTTATGGCGGAATCTTCGGCGCGATCGCAAAAATATTAACGGAATTGGCAACAGTGCAGTCCTAAATACCTAATTTCATGGCGCGAGTTGCTCGATGACTTCGAATCAACCGAAAATCCACTTTGCGCTGCATCGTGGATCTCAATCGGCATCAATTTTGAAATAATTTTCTGTGACAGGATCTTCGGCGCGATCGCAAAAATATTTTCAGAATTGGCAACAGTGCGGTCTTAAATACCTAATTTCATAGCGCTGGTTGCTCGATGACTTCGAATTAACCGAAAATCCACTTTGCACTGCATCGTGAATCTCAATAATCGGCATCAATTTAGAAATAATTTTCTGTGACAGGATCTTCGGCGCGATCGCAAAAATATTAACAGAATTGGCAACAGTGCGGTCTTAAATACCTAATTTCATAGCGCGAGTTGCTCGATGACTTCGAATTAACCGAAAATCCACTTTGCGCTGCATCGTGGAACTCAATCGGCATCAATTATGAAATAATTTTTCTGTGACTGGATCTTCGGGTCGATCGCAAAAATATTTTCAGAATTGGCAATACTGCGCTCTAAAAGCATCTAATTAGTCGGTGGCAATAACGAAATAATTTTTTATGGCGGAATCTTCGGCGCGATCGCAAAAATATTTTGAAAATTGGCAAAACCGCGCTCTAAAATACAAAATTCCACATCTCAAATTACTCGATGACTTGAAATTAACCGAAAATCCACTTTGCGCAGGTTCGCGCATCTAATCGGTGGCAATAATGAAATCATTTTTTATGGCGGAATCTTCGGCGCGATCGCAAAAATATTAACGGAATTGGCAACAGTGCAGTCCTAAATACCTAATTTCATGGCGCGAGTTGCTCGATGACTTCGAATCAACCGAAAATCCACTTTGCGCTGCATGGTGGATCTCAATCGGCATCAATTTTGAAATAATTTTCTGTGTCTTAAATACCTAATTTCATAGCGCGAGTTGCTCGATGACTTCAAATAAATTGAAAATCTACTTTGCGCTGCATCGTGGATCTCAATCGGCATCAATTTTGAAATAATTTTTCTGTGACTGGATCTTCGGGTCGATCGCAAAAATATTAACAGAATTGGCAACAGTGCGGTCCTAAATACCTAATTTCATGGTGCGAGGTGCTCGATGACTTCGAATCAACCGAAAATCCACTTTGCGCAGCTCCGCGCATTTAAATCGGTTACGATAATGACATCATTTTTTATGGCGGAATCTTCGGCGCGATCGCAAAAATATTTTCAGAATTGGCAATACTGCGCTCTGAAAGCATCTAATTAGTCGGTGGCAATAACGAAATAATTTTTTATGGCGGAATCTTCGGCGCGATCGCAAAAATATTTTGAAAATTGGCAAAACCGCGCTCTAAAATACAAAATTCCACGTCTTAAATTACTCGATGACTTGAAATTAACCGAAAATCCACTTTGCGCAGGTTCGCGCATCTAATCGGTGGCAATAATGAAATCATTTTTTATGGCGGAATCTTCGGCGCGATCGCAAAAATATTAACGGAATTGGCAACAGTGCAGTCCTAAATACCTAATTTCATGGCACGAGTTGCTCGATGACTTCGAATCAACCGAAAATCCACTTTGCGCTGCATCGTGGATCTCAATCGGCATCAATTTTGAAATAATTTTCTGTGACAGGATCTTCGGCGCGATCGCAAAAATATTAACATAATTGGCAACAGTGCGGTCTTAAATACCTAATTTCATAGCGCGAGTTGCTCGATGACTTCAAATAAATTGAAAATCCACTTTGCGCTGCATCGTGGATCTCAATCGGCATCAATTTTGAAATAATTTTTCTGAGACTGGATCTTCGGGTCGATCGCAAAAATATTAACATAATTGGCAACAGTGCCCAATAAACAATTTTTGTTTTATAAAGGTTCTCGAAATATCACCATCACTAAATTATAAAACTTTCAGTAATATAAATGGTCGACGACAACGTTTCAGTTACCTCTATATACCCCTTAAAGAGCTTAAATGGCGGACTCTATAAGGGTTACCGTTACCTAATGTTTGGTAACCTTATACAACTTTAAGTTTTATAAGAACGGTGATAGAAACATATCCACCACCTTAATATAACTACTTATATACCCCTTATAGAACTCATGAGTCTTTAATCAAGTAACAAGAATGTTTCCACAACCTTTATAAACTTTGTTTATAATGGTAACCACAACCTTTCGGCAACTGCATCGTTTATTTGTTATCCTGCTTGCTCTTGTACTTTATCACCATCTTTTACGTTTCTCTTTGTAAGTTTGTGGGAAACTAAGGCAATCATATAGAATACAAACACCTCTTAACGGCAAATCGTCTGTTGCATCGAAGATGAAGTATGAAGGTATACGCACCTACTAGTCGTAATCTACGTACAAACTGATATTGAGATTCGCCATCAGACACTCGAAATGACTAAAATTGTACTGCGAATTTTTTTGGACTGTATGATTTTCATTTGTACCTCTAAATAATTAAAGGGCCCTTAATATCATAAATAATTTAGAATTTCAAAATGTAATTTTTTGTTAGCTTGTTTCTAAAACTAATTTATTTTTCTTAAACACAACATGTAAAGTGACACATTAGTCGATCCTTGATGAAATACGAACGATTATTCTGTATGACACTGCTGTTTAATTCATTTATTCGAAATTTTCTTCCGCCCTGTGTCATGGCGTCTACAGAAAGATATCAAAAATATGGCGGCTGTACCTATAAGACGTCAGAGGCCGTTGTGGAACCATTATGTATCTGTTAGTGTCCACAGTTACTAAAAGTGGGGGTATATAACTTACGGTGTTTACAGTTACTAAAAGTGACGGTATAAAACTTACGGTGTTCACAGTTACTAAAAGTGACGGTATAAAACTTACGGTGTTCACAGTTGCTAAAAGTGACGGTATAAAACTTACGGTGTTCACAGTTGCTAAAAGTGACGGTATATAACTAAGGGTAACTCTCGTTACTATGAGCCATCATAATCACCCAAGGTAGAAGCAACCACTGCAACGCCACTTACCTGTGGCCAGATCTGGTGAATTGGTTTTGTTTATAATGCGTTCGTTTCAGAACAATTTTTCATTAATAATTATTAGCCTGATAATTAATAATTATTAATACTTTTACAGATTAGATTTTGGTACCTAAATAACATGGATGTCTCTGTCGTCATCATACCATTAGGGCAAATGTGTCGTTCAGAAAGCTTTATTGTTTTATTACCTCTATTTTTAACTTTTTCCCAATTATTTATTGTCTCCATTTTTCCACAGCTATAGGTTTAGTGAAACGTTGTTTATGATTAAGACCTAACCTGAAAAATTATCCTGATTCAAGTTTTATAATAGTGATTTTCAACACCAACAGCACTTCTTGGATTTTATAATGGTAACTGATTTTACTGTGAAGTGATTTAGTTTTATACGTGTCACCACCTGAACATACGCAGGAACTCGACACTATTGGATTTATAAGTTGGTCACCGCAACTATTATAAAAATGCATTATATAACCTATAGTAACCATTACTATAAGTTATATAAGCTAGTGATGAATAGGTTCCCGTTACCACTTTATAAAACCTTTGGGTCTGGAGCCTTATAGTAATTTTATATAACCACTACATAACTTGGGTACCAATAGTAATTTTATAAACCTCTAATATAAACGCGCAACCCTAATAAACCCCTTATAAAAAATGACTGTTACTTAAAGTGATGAAAATTGTTTATTGGGTGCGGTCTTAAATACCTAATTTCATGGCGCGAGTTGCTCGATGACTTCGAATTAACCGAAAATCCACTTTGCGCTGCATCGTGGATCTCAATCGGCATCAATTTTGAAATAATTTTCTGTGACTGGATCTTCGGGTCGATCGCAAAAATATTTTCAGAATTGGCAATACTGCGCTCTAAAAGCATCTAATTAGTCGGTGGCAATAACGAAATAATTTTTTATGGCGGAATCTTCGGCGCGATCGCAAAAATATTTTGAAAATTGGCAAAACCGCGCTCTAAAATACAAAATTCCACGTCTCAAATTACTCGATGACTTGAAATTAACCGAAAATCCACTTTGCGCAGGTTCGCGCATCTAATCGGTGGCAATAATGAAATCATTTTTTATGGCGGAATCTTCGGCGCGATCGCAAAAATATTAACATAATTGGCAACAGTGCGGTCTTAAATAACTAATTTCATGGCGCGAGTTGCTCGATGACTTCGAATCAACCGAAAATCCACTTTGCGCTGCATCGTGGATCTCAATCGGCATCAATTTTGAAATAATTTTCTGTGACAGGATCTTCGGCGCGATCGCAAAAATATTAACATAATTGGCAACAGTGCGGTCTTAAATACCTAATTTCATAGCGCGAGTTGCTCGATGACTTCAAATAAATTGAAAATCCACTTTGCGCTGCATCGTGGATCTCAATCGGCATCAATTTTGAAATAATTTTTCTGTGACTGGATCTTCGGGTCGATCGCAAAAATATTAACATAATTGGCAACAGTGCGGTCTTAAATACCTAATTTCATGGCGCGAGTTGCTCGATGACTTCGAATTAACCGAAAATCCACTTTGCGCTGCATCGTGGATCTCAATCGGCATCAATTTTGAAATAATTTTCTGTGACAGGATCTTCGGCGCGATCGCAAAAATATTAACATAATTGGCAACAGTGCGGTCTTAAATACCTAATTTCATAGCGCGAGTTGCTCGATGACTTCAAATAAATTGAAAATCCACTTTGCGCTGCATCGTGGATCTCAATCGGCATCAATTTTGAAATAATTTTTCTGTGACTGGATCTTCGGGTCGATCGCAAAAATATTAACAGAATTGGCAACGGTGCGGTCCTTAATACATAATTTCATGGCGCGAGTTGCTCGATGACTTCGAATCAACCGAAAATCCACTTTGCGCTGCATCGTGGATCTCAATCGGCATCAATTTTGAAATAATTTTCTGTGACAGGATCTTCGACGCGATCGCAAAAATATTAACAGAATTGGCAACAGTGCGGTCTTAAATACCTAATTTCATAGCGCGAGTTGCTCGATGACTTCAAATAAATTAAAAATCCACTTTGCGCTGCATCGTGGATCTCAATCGGCATCAATTTTGAAATAATTTTTCTGTGACTGGATCTTCGGGTCGATCGCAAAAATATTAACAGAATTGGCAACAGTGCGGTCTTAAATACCTAATTTCATAGCGCGAGTTGCTCGATGACTTCAAATAAATTGAAAATCCACTTTGCGCTGCATCGTGGATCTCAATCGGCATCAATTTTGAAATAATTTTTCTGTGACTGGATCTTCGGGTCGATCGCAAAAATATTAACAGAATTGGCAACGGTGCGGTCCTTAATACATAATTTCATGGCGCGAGTTGCTCGATGACTTCGAATCAACCGAAAATCCACTTTGCGCTGCATCGTGGATCTCAATCGGCATCAATTTTTAAATAATTTTCTGTGAAAGGATCTTCGGCGCGATCGCAAAAATATTAACAGAATTGGCAACGGTGCGGTCCTTAATACCTAATTTCATGGCGCGAGTTGCTCGATGACTTCGAATCAACCGAAAATCCACTTCGCGCTTCATCGTGGATCTCAATCGGCGTCAATTTTGAAATAATTTTTCTGTGACTGGATCTTCGGGTCGATCGCAAAAATTTTAACAGAATTGGCAACAGGGCGGTCCTAAATACCTAATTTCATGGCGCGAGTTGCTCGATGACTTCGAATCAACCGAAAATCCACTTTGCGCTGCATCGTGGATCTCAATCGGCATCAATTTTGAAATAATTTTCTGTGAAAGGATCTTCGGCGCGATCGCAAAAATATTAACAGAATTGGCAACGGTGCGGTCCTTAATACCTAATTTCATGGCGCGAGTTGCTCGATGACTTCAATCAATTGAAAATCCACTTTGCGCTGCATTGTGGATCTCAATCAGCATCAATTTTGAAATAATTTTCCGTGACAGGATCTTCGGCGCGATCGCAAAAATATTAACGGAATTGGCAACAGTGCAGTCCTAAATACCTAATTTCATGGCGCGAGTTGCTCGATGACTTCGAATCAACCGAAAATCCACTTTGCGCTGCATTGTGGATCTCAATCGGCATCAATTTAGAAATAATTTTCTGTGACAGGATCTTCGGCGCGATCGCAAAAATATTAACAGAATTGGCAACAGTGCGGTCTTAAATACCTAATTTCATAGCTCTAGTTGCTCGATGACTTCGAATTAACCGAAAATCCACTTTGCGCAGCTTCGCGCATCTATAAATCGATGGCAATCATGAAATAATTTTTTATGGAGGAATCTTCGGCGCTATCGCAAAAATATTTTCAGAATTTGCAAAAATCAGTTGATTTGAAGTCATCGAGTAATTTGAGACCTGGAATTAGGTATTTTCAAGCGAGGTATTGCCGATTCTGGAAAAATATTTGGCGATCGGCCGGACTCTGTCATAGAAAATTATTTCATATTATCTCTCCCATTCTGGGAAGAGCACATAATAAGAACAGGTAACGATGACAAGTGCCTAATAATGATAAAAGTGTTTTTTCTTATTTAAATTAAATTTTACTGACTTTTTTTTGAATTTAAAAATTTACAATAGGTATAATATTATAAAATTATAATTAACTAGGTACTGTGAAATTATGGGTAAAAAAATAAGTCAACTTATTGTTTTTTTTTTGTGAAACATCATTTTTATACCTATTCCTATTATTATATCTTAAAATTTTTTTATCAATAATATTTCAATTTCTGAAGAAAATTGACTAAAACTCACTGATGTAAGTAAGTTCTTTAACCATCTTTCCTGTTAACAAGATAAAATTACATTAAAAACTACTTAATAATCTATCAGAATTGTAACGGCAACATCGCAAAAATGTATGGTTTTGGAGGGGATAATCACCGTCCAGCAATGCACGCATAAACGTATAGATATTGAATGTCTATTGCTGGACGTCCAGCTATGATGCAGGTTGTCCAGCAATTAGCGGATAGGTATAAATTTTTGTCCAGCAATGAACGCACTGACATAAATATATATATATATATATATATATATATTTATGATATTAGGAATTATTTGGGTTTGCAGTCAATTAAATCAAAGAACACTCTTTTTTCTACGTCAAGCTTTCGAATTAATTTTAATTCTTCTTCAGGACTATCTATAATATGATTAACAATATTAAATTTAGTATATAGGTGTTACAAAGATGGAAATTATATACTTACAGAATTTGAGATTAAAATTTAAAGTTTGTAAAAATTGCTAACCATAGGACTATTTTTGTATACATTCAAAGCAACTAACACCAACAAAGATAAAATTACATAACTAATGAAGTTCAATTTCAAATTCAGGCCGAAATGATAAAAAAATTTTTAAATTTTTTTCTAATCTAAATGATTGACATATAAATAATAATTTTTTTAAAAAAATTGAATAAAGATGATTTGATATCTAAAAATTATTTGTTTTTGACGACTTCATTATTATGTAAGTCCCCTATTGTTAGATAAAATTAATATTATTGTAATAACATTGAAGGAAAAAATAAAAATATCGGAAGAATCAAAACTATTTAAACTTTGGATTAAATTTAGATTATTGTAGGTTGTTTTCTTTATCAATTTTTACTAAAAATGTGTAAATGCTACTAAGATTTTCTACATCTTTCATGGAGTTCATAGCATTTGAATTTTGTTGGATTCTAATCATTTCTATAAAAGTTCTTTTAAAGGTGTTACTTTCTATATCTAAGATTGATGTACCATCATAATTCATTTGGTGATCTTTATTGTTAACATGTTTAGCTAGAGCACAAGTGCCTGTATTACGTTTTGCATCACTTCTATGGGATGTTATACGAGATTTTAAATTCCTTGAAGTTTGTCCTATGTAACAAAGATTGCAGTTAGCACAAGGAATGCAATATACAACATTTGATTGTTGCATTATTGGAGTTTTATCCTTAATTTTTGAAAAAAGCTGTTTAACGGTCTTCTGAGTTTTAAAGGCAGCTCTATCATTATCTGTTATTTTTAAAAGAGGAGCAAGTTTTGAAAAAAGAGGTTTAATATAAGGAAGAGAAAAATATCTTGTAACAACAGGATTTGTTTGTTGATCATTGATGTTATTCTGATTATTAATTGTAGAAGGTGTAGAATAAATTAGTTTATTTAACAAATTTTTTGGATAAGAATTTAGTCTTAATATTTCATAAAATTTTTTAAGATTTGTTTGTTTTAATGATTCATGTGTGATTTCTAAGATTTTATTTTTTATATTGATTATCAAATTTATTTTACATTTATAAGGATGGTAAGAATATTAATTTATGTATCTTCCTGAATAGGTTGGTTTTGTGTACCATTCAGTTATTAAATTGGTGTCTTTTCTGATAATTCTAGTATCTAGAAATGGCAAAGATGAATTACTTTCTTCTTCAACAGTGAATTGAATTTTATGATGGTAGCTGTTAAATATTCTTAAAGTTTCTTGTACTAAATTAATTGGAACTGAACAAATTATGTCATCAACGTATTTTTTACAAAAAGGAATTTGAAAAGGAAGTTTATCAATACACCAATCTAGAAGATCATCCATTATATATTGAGAAAGAATTGGTGAGATTATGGCTCCCATTGGTGTACCTGTAATTTGTTTATAATAGGTGTTATTATAAGAAAAATACGTAGAATCAAAAATAAATTCAATTATTTTCAAAAAATTTTGTTTCGTAATGTTACAATTTTCTTTTATATTATCCCATCTTTTTTCAATACTTTTTGTTATTAAATCAAATGGTATGTTAGTGAAAAGTGATACAACGTCCAGGCTAATGATAACATAGTTTAGAGGAATGGTGATCTGATTAATGTACCTAGCAAACTCTATTGAATTTTTGATATAGTAGTTATTCTCATTGTTATAAGAAGAAGTTAAAATGTCAGAAAGAAATTTTGATAACTTACTATTAGGACAGTCTATTGAAGAAATTATTGGTCTTAATTTTAATACTACTTTATGTATCTTAGGGAGACCATAATATTTAGGTGAAATTGGATTATAGATCATTAATTTTTTAGCAATTTCTTGATTTATTTGTCCATTCTTTTTTAAAGATGTAACTAAATTGTTTGCTTTTTGTGCCAAAGTACATGTAGGGTCTCTTGGAAGTTTTTTATATGTCTCTTGATCATTCAACATTTCAAGTGATAAATTATGATAGTCATCACGTCCAAGAATTACTGTAACATTACCTTTATCGGCATTTAGAACTATCAGATCAGGATTACTTTTTAAAAATTGAGAAGTACTTTTGAAATAATTTCTAAATTGACTGGTTGAAGTTGAATTATTTTGAATAAAATTTGTAATAATATTAGTAGCTTTAATATTTTTCCTTCAATGTTATTACAATAATATTAATTTTATCTAACAATAGGGGACTTACATAATAATGAAGTCGTCAAAAACAAATAATTTTTAGATATCAAATCATCTTTATTCAATTTTTTTAAAAAAATTATTATTTATATGTCAATCATTTAGATTAGAAAAAACTTTAAAATTTTTTTTATCATTTCGGCCTGAATTTGAAATTGAACTTCATTAGTTATGTAATTTTATCTTTGTTGGTGTTAGTTGCTTTGAATGTATACAAAAATAGTCCTATGGTTAGCAATTTTTACAAACTTTAAATTTTAATCTCAAATTCTGTAAGTATATAATTTCCATCTTTGTAACACCTATATACTAAATTTAATATTGTTAATCATATTATAGATAGTCCTGAAGAAGAATTAAAATTAATTCGAAAGCTTGACGTAGAAAAAAGAGTGTTCTTTGATTTAATTGACTGCAAACCCAAATAATTCCTAATATCATAATATAACTGGACAGTCGAAATAAACTACTAATTTATTATATATATTTATATATTTATATATATATTTCTCCAAAATCGCGAAATTTCGATTTTAAAAACGCTCCTGTGGCTTTATCTTTTAAGATTAGTGAACGAAATTTTGGGTCCTTGTAAAATTTGGGAATGACGTTGGATTTTCGTTGAAAAACTTTCCAAAAGTCCCATCACTTCTACAGGGTGTCCCTTCAAAATTCCAGGTATCCGGTTTTTGTCATCTCATTTCAGGTCGCAGTTTTGAATCTAGGAGGCTGAAATTTTTGTGGGAGTAAGATGTCTATAAAAACTGGTCTGGTATTGTACTTGAGCAAAATCGGTCGAGCCGTTTCAAAATGGCGGTCATTTTAATTTGTGAAAAATTTGCTAATATTTGAACCCCTGTATGAGCAAGATGGGAAAAAAACTTTGAAATCAAATTAACAGGATTTGAAGAAAATTATTGGAAATTTGAGTTAATGCAATAAAATTAGCATATTTTCCATTAATAAGCCAGTGTCGTGGGTAGGAAAAAGGGTGAAAATGTGTCAATTCTATAACCGTTTATGAGTCCATTTTTGAAGAAGTTGAACCGAAATTTTCCATTTTTTTTTGCTTTAACATATAATTTGATGTCTTAGCTTCAATTCTCCTCCATTAATGTAGCACTTTAAACGAAAAACAAAAAAGTTTTTCGCTTGTGCAAAATTAGCTTGCACTTATTAAATCGATGAAATGGTTCGCAATTTCTTTTTTATTTTTTTTCACATTCAATTATGAATGGTTCTGAAAATTAGAAGAGCAATCGCAACGACAATTAAATCACCTACATGCGGGTGAAAAAAGTATTCAAATTGGTCTTTTAATAACTAAGATATGACTAGTTTAAAAAATAAAATGTGTAGGATGAAGTATTGGACGTACTACATATACCTACTCGATCATCGCTACATATTTGAAAGGCACCTTTAGCTCAGTTAGTTAGGCAAGCGAACCCTTGCCTAAATAGTAAACTGTTGATGCGGGTTCGAAACCACGAGAGGGCTATTCTTTTTTTTTTGGTAGGTAGGTGGTTTTCCGCTTTCCCCCCCCCCCCCCCCCAAAAAATCGGATTATTTTTTCATTATATTCATTATAAAAAAAAAAATAGGAAGAAAATATTTATTATTGAATCGCATAAAAATACACTATTTCTGCGATTGATGCGCAAGAAGGTTTTTTGATTTTCAAATCTGCAAGAGTCTTTTTCACCTCCGCAGAATCTTTGTCAAAGGGGTAGACAGATTCGGAAATAGAAAGAGAATTTTCTTCCCTATTTAACAGGGCACGAAATTGAATTCGTCTTTTCTCCTGTGTATTAAATGGGACTTGTTTTCTAATCGCTATTTCATAAGCGAGTTCTTCACTTAATAAAGCTAGAACGGGATTCATGATTGAAGTCTACTAAAGTCGGTAAGGTAGGGATCGGAAAAGCTATGTGACGCTATGATGTATCTTTACACGTAAAGAATTCGTTTTCTACGTTTGACGTAAAGAATGCAAGGAATACGTCGCAACACTGCTCGTAGCTTTAGCGCTTGTCGGTACTATTACCAACAGCTGACTGGAAAGTCGAAGATTTATGGAAACCTAACCTAACTTAAATCATGAGAAGTGGTAAGATAATTTTCAGGGAAAGATTTTTGGATGCAGTTTTCAAAGACAGCTTAACTACAGAGCTCTCGTATCCGAGTATCCTCTCTGTACGGAATCAAGCTTCTTTAAAACATGCTCGAGATATATCGCGACGGTATAATCAACCACTCCGTAAGGCTCCCTGGCGGATTAACCCTTAGCGGCAGTGTAGCGGTAAGAAAAAGTAGGTATTTTCGCGGCACGGCACTTTGCACAAAGATAATTAGGTAGGTACACATATATTAGGAAACAATAATACTTATAACTAAATCATGCAAAGCTTACAATAAATACATGCATTAAGCAATAAGAGAAATTTATATAAATATCAAGTGATATCGCAGACAAATCGTAAAGTTCAAATAATTATGAGATTTAATATCTGAAAATCCCAGATATGTAAAAACCAAGTAAGATAAAGATAAATTGGGTTTCTAATCCAAAGAAGTAAACGTTCCCCGCCAGGGATGCCAATTGTTGCCGGTCGGCTTTTTAGAATAGACCCTGGGCCAATTAAAATTCGATCGTTGTTGAAATAATTGCCGACTTACCTTCGTTGGGCCGAAGTATTAATCGATGCACCAAAATCTCACTCAGATTTCGTGGGACTGTAGTGACATCAGCAACATAAAGCGGTACGGTTTAATTACCTCTAAGATAAAAGATAGTGGGATGCCAGTGCCTTATGGTTTTTGAATAATAGATCTAAAGTAACCTGAACTATAAAGGCATCAAAATTCACTCAGGTTATGAGATGTTAATAATTTCTAACTACTGTAGTATCTACCTACTGAATAATAGAGTTGATCTTTTAATGAAAAGTATATTTATGAATTCTGTTTACAAAATAAATGATTGAAATTCTATGGTTATGAAATACTAATTAATTGATCAGGTAGTAAAATATCTCATTTAACAGTTTAACTGGTAGAGAAAATAGATATCTATCTTTCCTTCACATAATAAGTGACAAATTCTTTTCAAGTATTACTTGAATAATAACGGTAATAATTGTATATCAGGTATTTTAAAGTTATTATGATTATAAGTATTAATTATTAAAACAATCAATCTCTTGACGAGATAAGGCAATAAAAAGACATGAGACTCCTAACAGATTTCTCTGATATCACTCTGAGCAACAAGGGTTATGTCACACTTTGCTTACTGATACGACATTTTGTATTCCTTGAAATGTCGTGCTGAGACTGGAGAAGCGGGGCCCTGGACGAAATCTCAGGATAGGAGACCGTGGTCTCCCTCTGGGGTAGCAGAAAGACTGGTGGATGGTGTCGTGCCTCGTGAAACACGTGCTGGGCACTAGTTAGCGTGGTCGTCCTTCGAGGTTAGATGAAACTCGAAAATATGGGGCTCCGAATGTTGGGATCCAGTATTCAGGGGCAGGTAGCAGCAAAACCTTCAGATAGTGTAAGAGATTCCTTCCATAAAAGCGGATATTCGGATGTAGAAAATATGGAAACCAATATGGCGTCAGCAAAGACAGGTGGGGTTCAACTCCGTAGATAGGTTTTCCGACGAGATAAGATAGTACCCCGATTGATAGGGTAGGTAGAAAGAACTATAACAATATATAAACTCTATTAGAGAAAGTTTTAGATCATTTGATCGCTTTACTTACCCAATTTAATATTGGTCCTTTAGGTAATAAAGAGATAAGATAGGGGTGCAACTTGTCGCTTCGAGCACCGAGATTGGAAGATCAACAACCTGTTCAGAAATGCCGTAGCACCTTTTGCTGCGCAACTCGAAGAAAGGTTGTTGCATTTAAATTCTTGAAACTACATCACAGAGACATCTGTGTTTCTAGCTAATCGAAAAGGAAGATGGTATGAGAAGAAGTTACAGATCGTACTAAAAGGTAGGGATCATGAACTTGCCTAGTTTAGTTAGTTTTACCACTCGGCAACAGGTGGCGATGCTAGTTCGAAACTCATGTTTTAGGAACCTTTATTTCTTCTCTTGTTTTAATTAAGAAGGGTGACTTGGCGAATACCTTAATACCAAGGATTTAGATAATGAGGTCCCATTTAATAATTCTAAATGGAGCTAATTAAAGTATTAAGCCTTAACAACGTTACAGTGCGACAGTATATGATTTGTTAAAGCACAAGCGTATGTCTTTCTTCTATAGCTATAACCGTTTATGAGCATATTTTTAGAGGAATTGAACTAAAATTTTCACAGTAGACAACTATACTAATAACCCTTAACTCTGAAAAATTTCAAGAAGCAAATAAGAGAAATGGCAGATATATTAGAATTTATTTTACAAGATGTTTATTTCTCTAAAATTTCAAATTACCTATACGCTAATTTTTTTTAATATTTATAATAATGTTTTCAACAAGTTGTGTATGTCTTTCTTAGAATTAATCAGATTTGATCTTTGTGAAATTCTAACCATTTCCAAAAATGTGCGACAGTATATGATTTGTTAAAGCACAAGCGTATGTCTTTCTTCTATAGCTATAACCGTTTATGAGCATATTTTTAGAGGAATTGAACTAAAATTTTCACAGTAGACAACTATACTAATAACCCTTAACTCTGAAAAATTTCAAGAAGCAAATAAGAGAAATGGCAGATATATTAGAATTTATTTTACAAGATGTTTATTTCTCTAAAATTTCAAATTACCTATACGCTAATTTTCATAACCTGACTATGAAAAATTTCAGAAAGCCAATGTCGGTAAGAATATTTATAATTGAATCGCATAAAAATAAACTATCATGCGATTGATGCGCAAGGTTTTTTCAGCAACATCAAAAGACGGTATGGTCTGTAATCGACTGTTTTCAAATCAGATTCATGTCAGGCGAACGCGTGTAAGATTTTGTGGTGTACCGAAGTTAGGAGGTTTTTAGGTAACTCGAGAATGCCCATCGGCGAGATCATAGAAAACTACCTGGTTCTGTGTTTTTTATTTTTTTTTCCAGCAACACCCAAAGACGGTCTGGAATCTAATGCAGATATGTGTCAGGAGAACATGAGTGTCATGTTTCGTGGCGTAACTGGATTGAGAGTTTTTTAATTTCACTTGTAGGAAACAACCTGTTTCTAATGTTTTTTTTTATAAAACAATTTAGGATTTTGACGAACAAAAGGTAGAGATAAACATAGTCAGTTACATAGTTCTGTTGCAGATATTTTTCCATCTTGCGATACACTAATCTGTGTTGGAGACTTTAATGTACATTTGTTAGATGAAGGAAGTGTGGGAGTCAGGAGATTGGCTGACTTCTGGTCAACTTTTGCATGGTCTGTGTCAGGTAGTCGATTCACCAACTAGAATAACAGCGACATATCCACTCTCGTCGATCATGTGCTTGCTACTGGTGAAGATTGTGTTAGATCGGTTGACGTCTTCTCGTTTCTTTCCGATTTTAGGTTGGATCATGAGGCAGTGCTCTGTGAGCTGAGTTTTGAGGTACCACCAAAAACGATTCAATTTAGAACAAGGCGCGATTACAGAAGCTTTGACCATGGTAGATTTCTTGCTGATTTGGCTCTCGCATCTTTTCATTTGATATTTAAAATTGATGATGTCAAGGAGAAGGTTGAACTTTTCAACCATATGGTTATCGATCTCTTTGATACACATTCGCCATTGCGGAGGGTTCGTGTTACGAGACTGTCCTCCCCATGGATTACCGATTGTTTAAATCGTACTATAAAACTAAGAAATAAGGCACGTTGTAAATGGAGGTGGACTCGTAGCATAGATCATCTTGAAGACTATAGGATCTTGCGTAACCGGGTGCCTCGTATGTGCAGGACTGAGAAGAGAAATTACTTCAGAAACTGTATTGACCGGAGGGATATGAGATCATTTTGGTGAGCGAGCTCTTAAGTCTGAGAGCAGGAATGAAATACCTGACCCATTGCGTAATCCTGAAGCGTTAAACAGGTTCTTTTTAGATAAGTCATCTGGTATGGCTCCTGTCCCACTGGTTGTGCATTACTATCAAAACCAAAAATTTTCAGGCCTGCGTGATGGTCACCAGGAATTCAATTTTGAGTACGTTTCCCCTGACATTGTTCGGGATGTCCTTAATTCTATCGGGACGAATGCGGTTGGGCTCGACGGTATTGGTATTCGTATGTTGTTTCAGTGTGGGGGATATAATAGTATCATACATTACACATATAATTAATGTTTGTTTTGAAAAGTCCGGCTTCCCTGATACGTGAAAATCGGCTGTTGTGGTGCCGGTGCCGAAGTATGCTTCACCTCTTCAGTTTAGTGATCCTATAAGTGTTCTGCCTGCTCTTTCAAAGGTGATTGAGAAGATTATGTACCGTCAGCTGAGTGCGTATTTGGAGACGAACAACATACTTCCTTCGTGTCAATCTGGATTTCGACCCCATCACTCATGTGGGACAAATATCATGTCTATCACTGATCACATCTTTGCGGCAAGGGATGAAGGTATGACGGAATTAGTACTCTTTGACTTCAGTCATGCGTCCGATAGCATTGACCATAAAACTCTGGTCGCTGTTACTTCTAGAGATGATTTTTTATTTTTTTTTTAAAGGGGGAGCATCGGTCTTCCCTATGTAGGTAAGACAAAGTCGCTCCACACCGGTAATATGGGTTTGGAGCCTCTTGCTCATACACCCAGCCTCAAGTATGCCAAATAAATAGTAGAAACAACACAGACACCCAGAGCCTTCACCGAGAATCGAACTCAGTCCGACGGATCCAACGATCAAGCAGTTCTCGCTACTTAACCGCGAGACCACGCCAGGCTCTTCTTACTTCTTATGTTGGGATTGGTGAGACTGCATGTTCACTGCTGAGCAGCTATCTCTCTGGTAGACGTCAGCTTGTGAGGATGTCGAACTTGGAATATTAATTTGGAAATATTACAACAGGGGTGCCACAAGGTTGCATTATGGGTCCACTTCTCTACTCCCTGTACACGTTTTCTCTGCCAAGTTGTTTTAAACACTGTTTGAGTCACCTATACGCAGATGATACTCAAATCTATAGGTCTTTTTCACCGCATGAGGCCGACAGTGCTGCTGCCGGGATGGATGAGGATATAAAGGCCTTGCTTCACTACTCAGGGAATCATTGTCTTCATCTTAATTATTCTAAAACCAAATTATTGTTATTTGGCCCACCATCTAGTGTAGCGGCACTGACTCATAACTTTTTTGTAAATGTTGGAGATACAGTTGTTTTTCCTTCCTCGGAAGCAAGTAGCTTGGGCTTGATACTTGACAGCTCTCTTCGATTTAGGTCTCACATCTCACGGTGCTTGAGATCTGCTTATTTTAAACTGAGAACACTATATTCCAGGAAGGGGCTTCTTGATCGGCAGAGGAAAGCAACGGTATGTAACGCCATGGTTCTCTCGCGGCTGGATTACTGCGTGACTTTGTCTATGGGCCGAGTATTCTTAAGAAGGATATTCGACGAATTCAGGTACCACAGAACTCCTGCTTGCGTTTTGTTTATGGCATACGTCGTGACATCATCCTATTTCGCATAAGCTTAGAGAGGTGTGCTGGCTTAATATGGGCGCAAGACGACTTTTGCATGCAGCCTGTCTGTACCACAAAATAATAATGTATAAAACTCCACCTTATCTGTCAGACTTAATAACTTATCGTACAGATGTACATAATGTCCATTTAAGATTCAGGGGAAAATTAAATATACCTAGACACAGAACTGAGTCATTTAAGCGCTCGTTCCGATACCAAATTGCTCGTTGTGTTAACAACTTTATCGCTGATCATCTTAAATCTTTTAATGTTAGGGCTTTCAAGAGATCTTATTGGCAGGTTTTATTCGGCGAGCAGACTCTGCGTTTGTGATATGTTCTCTATCTTTCTCTATTGACTTGTTTTTGTACAACTCTATGCTGCCTGCGTGGCATAAAGTGTGTTCTATAGTGACCAGGGCAGTTGGCAGTTGCTATTGGGTGATTTGGGTGTTATGGTATGCTGTGCACTGTGCATTGCCTATGAGCAATATATTTATTATCAATTGGTGTGTTGAGATTTTTTTTTAGGTG
>OU342631.1:61176406-61226811 GCA_910589415.1 Malachius bipustulatus | reverse complement strand
CGATTCCGACGTCAGAACAGAATTCGAATACTTGAAAAACATTCGAGTACCTACTAGCATTCGAATACTAGATCTCGCGATCTCGGATGGTCGCTTCTTGTGCTTATGTCTCGGATCGTGGAGCGATTCTCGGCTCGGATGTGGGATCGGCGATTTTCGACGTCAGAAAAGAATTCGAATACTTTAATACGAGTACGAGTACGAGTACAAGATCTCGGATGGATGAATGTCTCATGTCTCGGGTCTCGCCTCGCGTCTCGATTCTCGGATGTGGAATCGGAACTCCTAATCGTGTCCATATTTATTGCATTGCCGGATTGCCGCTATTATTATTTATTTTTATTATTGTGTTGTATTGTCTACAAACTACTGCAGTCGCTTATAGACTAGATGAAATATGAAATCTATCTTTAATCTCACATTCCAAAAATAAAATAAAATGTGTTTTACCTACCTAGGTACCTACCGTATCATCATTCATTGTTTTAATTTTAATTTTAATAATTTTTAATGACTTGAATATGTACTGAATATGGGTACCTTTCGCAGTAATTTAAGTAATTATTTTAATTAATAATTTAACATTACTATTATCCTTATAAATTTTACCTATATAACCTTACTTATACAAAAAGATCAAATTGTTTAAATTTTTCATACAGATCAGGTAGGTACCTGCCCATAATAATAATTGTATCCAACTAACAGTTTTTTGGTGTACTGAAAATAAAATGAAGTTCTCATAATTATAAGGTCATACCTATAGGTAGTTACCTAGTTAATATTCAACGCGATCCCGATATACCATAATATGCATATTAGTTATAGTAAAAAAGTTAATTTGTTAAGTTATTCCGTCTCCGTCTCGATCCTCGTATTAATAATAATATCAATAATAATAAGTACCTATAACTAAGACAACTTCGGGAAAAGTCAATGCGGGACACTACTATATGTAGCAGGAATAGGAATCAAGGTCAAGCGGCTTCGACCTTCGACCAGCAGAATCGATCCTTATCCTTGTTCTCGTAGTACTCGTACTCATTCATATCGTCAGTATTCGAATACTGAAGCATTCGAGTAGTAGTAGTAGGTAGTCGGTATCGGCAACAGCCCGATTCCGGAGTCCCGAGCGCGGCAGAATCGATCTTTGGTCTGGTACTCGTATCGTCAGTATTCGAATACTGAAGTATTCGATTCTGATAAGTATTCGAGTACTGAGGTCTCGATTCTTGAAAGTATTCGATTCTGCCCATCACTAGAACGAAACGTGGAGCAGAGTTGGTGTTAAATATTGCTGCGTACGCGCAAGCAGCCGACCAATGGCGTGCCTCCTTTCCCCGGTAACCGGCCGTTCATTATATATAGCGGTGTTTGGGTAAATCTGCGTAGATTTTTAACGTTCGTCCTGCGAAGCGTGCACTGCTCCGATCTTCTGAAGCTTAAAGAATGGCGCGTACCAAGCAAACAGCCCGTAAATCGACCGGAGGCAAGGCCCCCAGGAAACAACTGGCAACCAAGGCGGCCAGAAAGAGCGCTCCCGCGACCGGCGGCGTCAAAAAACCCCATCGTTACAGGCCCGGTACCGTCGCTCTGCGAGAAATTCGCCGTTATCAGAAGAGCACCGAGCTTCTGATCCGCAAACTGCCCTTCCAGCGCCTCGTCAGGGAGATCGCGCAAGATTTCAAGACCGATCTCCGATTCCAGTCTTCCGCCGTAATGGCTCTACAGGAGGCCAGCGAGGCTTACCTGGTCGGCCTCTTCGAGGACACCAACTTGTGCGCCATCCACGCCAAGCGCGTGACAATCATGCCCAAGGACATCCAGCTGGCCAGACGAATCCGCGGCGAACGCGCCTAAGTTCTTCTTCCGCCCCTCGGCCGTCGCCAATCGCGGCGACCGGTCAATCACCACCGGTTCTTTTCAGAACCACAAAAATGCGTAACCAGACTTTGATTACTTCTTGTTCGCTTGTACGTACACGCACGTAGGTGGGAAAAGTTACCCCGAACCTGCATTGAACCAAAAGCAAAACGCACCTCGGCAGACAGATACCGGGGGGCATGCACGCGGATGTGTTCGATCGTCCCTAATCCCTGCGCCCAAAATCTTTTTAGTATTTTTTAATTAAAAAATACACTATTATTTTCTTTCGTCCTACCTGCTCTCGTTCATTTTATTCTCCCTAACCGTTGAGATCGAAACGACGACGCGTCGTCGACGATCGGATGATACCATAACGTCGTCATTTACCTCCCCTCTCACGCCCCCCTTTGGGGTTCTCGCAACGCTCCACCGACAAGGAACAATTATTATTATCGATAGCCGGCTCGCCGTGTTCGTGCGTATTACCTATTTTCATTCTAGAACCTAGTCTTTACGTCATTTTGCGGTCCTGAAAAGGACCAGTTTTATGTGGATTTCTCCCGCAGTACCGCACCGATACGGAGCACGGAAGGAGGACTGCAATCTTTAAGGCGCCTCCTCCTCACTTCTTGCGCTTCGGGGAGGCGGCGGCTTTCTTTGGAGTCTTTGCGACAGCTTTCGCAGACTTGGGCTTCGGAGCTTTCGGCTTCTTCGTCGGTCCGGCCTTGTTGGATTTTTTCGCTTTGGATGGACTTTTCGGTTTGGCGGCTGCCGCGGCGGGCTTGGAAACCTTTTTCGGTTTGGAGACGGCGGCGGACTTCTTCTCCTTCTTCGCCTTCGGAGACGCGGCTACGGATTTCTTAGAAGCCGCAGCAGCTTTCGGCTTGGCCGGTTTGGAGGCGGACGGCGATCTCTTCGACTTTGCGGAGGCCGCGGTCGTTTTCTTTTCACCGGAGACGGCAGACGAAGCCAGCTTAAAGGATCCGGACGCTCCTTTCCCTTTCGTCTGTACCAGAGATCCACCGGCGACGGCAGACTTGAGGTACTTCTTGATGAACGGCGCCACCTTCTCGGCGTCGACCTTGTAGTTGGCGGCGACGTACTTCTTAATCGCCTGCAGCGAAGAACCGCCGCGCTCCTTAAGGCCCTTGATCGCGTTGTTGACCATCTCGGATGTAGGAGGATGAGACGGCTTCGAGCGGGGATTCTTGACTTTCTTCTCCTTCTTAACTTTGGCAACGCCGCCCTCTGCCGCAGCACCGGAGGTGGCTGTTTGCTGTGCTGATACGTCGGCCATATCGATATCTCGTGATGAACGGAAGCGGGGTTGGTTCGAGTGAGCAAGTAAGTGATCGGGTACACTCTCGTCGTACGATTGACTCGGTCGCTGTTAGAACGGCACCTTTAAATCGTTTGTTGGTTTGACAACGAAAAGTTTACGGATTTTGGTAGACCTCCTGGCGCTGAACCGAAGATGAAACGCGAGACGTTCGCAAAATACGCAGGCTGAATGTTCGACGGAAAGTTTCGTGTTGCACCGATTCGAAAAAGGGGCCCCCGCGACGTCGTCCTACACGGTCCGTCGAAGGCGATGACCCCGACCAAGGGTCGACACTTTGACCCGTCCGTTGATGCAGCCTCGTCATCGCGGGGTCTCGGATTCCGGCGAAAAAGCAATCGGTCACGGACACTCTCGACGACCGTCGTGACGTCTTTAATCTTTGGACGGGTGCGACGTCAAACGGGATCCATCGCGGAATGCGATTTTTGTTTCTCCTTAAAGCGCACTGTTTTACCTCTCTTTTCCGATCGAGAGCGGCTCGATCTGTCGCCCCGTTCGCCGGTTAAGGCGCCCCGAGTCGGGCGACTCTTTTTCCGATGCGAACGGTTTCCGTCCTTCGTTTCTTGTTCGGCCGGGCAAAATTCGGGGAAAAACTGGACACACCGGACTCCAAAGTCGCACGTCCATAGGGGGGTGAGGCGACGGATGGCGCCCAAACAAGCCATACGACCGTGCGACTGCCCCGGGCGCCGATTGTTCGCTTGGGCGACGATTAAAAAATTAACGCGCACCTTCCTCCTCGCCTTTCGAACGTCGAGTACATTGCCGCTCGTATTCGAAAAAAACGCAACACTTTGGGGAAAGGGGGGCGCGGGTGCGCCCGAACTATCGAAACGAGAGCGGTCTCGAATACATATCGGACAGGTTCACGTCCGGCGCAAGATCGCGTTATCGCTTGGGAAAAATTATAAACGCGCACTCGGGCCAGACGCGATAAGACGATGCCCGTCTTTCCAGGGCAGCGAAATTGCGGTCGCTGTTGACGAGTGCCGATGAGTAGGTAAACGGTAAATTGCTCTCCCAATGAGGCCATCCTAGAAAGCTCAGTACCCACAAGACGGAAGTAATTAAAAAAAAAAAAAGAAAACAAACCGTACCTATAATACAAGCTAATAATCAAACGGCGAAATGAAGGTGAACGAAAATCACGAGGAAGGGAGAGGTTTTCGTCCGTCGGCGAAAAAATGAGAGAGGGCATTTTCTGTGCCGAAAATGTATATGTACTTTTTTTTAACACCTGCTTGGCGAATAAATCGCTTAACTGTATTTCTCGTCCAACACCTCATAAGAGATAGGCGAGCAGACAAAAACGTAAAAACGTAACAACTATAGGTACCTACTTATTTACATACCTACCTACCTACCTACCTACCTACCTACCTACCTACCTACCTACCTACCTACCTACCTACCTACCTACCTACCTACCTACCTACACCTATTATTTTAGAACTATTTTAGAACTAACGGAATCATCATTTAAAATCAAACCGCCCACACGTATCTGATCCTTTTTTCCTTCTTCGGCTTTTCGATTTACATATTTCATTAGGTACATATATTTATGGGTAGGTACGTTTTTTTTTTTTTTTTTTTTCTGATGAAAATGTTTTTTCATTAAACCGACCGAAATGAACGGTGCCTCAACGTCGAATGATTTTTTAAGTAACGTATAGGCAGCAGGTAAGTAGGTACCTACCTATATAGGTACCGTCCCATTTTCATGTGAAGGCGAGAGGCATCTTGCGAGCCTTATCAAAACTGTTCCACCATGTCAAACTAGAAATCGCATCAGTGGCGCGGCGCACTTAATACTAAATATTTTAAATGATAAGTGAGTAGGTATTTTAAATAAATACGATACGAGTTAACCAGCGTCACCACTTAGCTTTTACATGTTCGATGAACGGCGGAAATATTATTATCTGCCCTATATTTGATTTGTTGTTTTTTTCAACGCGGACACCGACTACACATTGTTGATATTGGACAACAAATATTTACGGATTCGGGGGTAGTATCTGCGCACTAATCAAGTCTCGCCAAACTCTCGGCTGCCTATCAAATTTATACGGCAGGTACCTACCTATTTTGCCAGTCTGTATTTTTACTGATGTTAAAATTGCGTTCGACGGAAAAAGTATTAAATTTCTTTAAATCCTTAGATTCGACCTGGTCACAGAAGTCTGGCATCCACGCGAGTGCATGCATCCAATCAAAAACAATAATAAGAAGCGTCCTTCATTGCGAGTGGTGCGAGCACAGACTAAGACCGGAACAGAACCATGTCCGTACTCCGATTGCCGACGTCAGTGCCTCCCGTCGCTACTCGCCAATAGATGCCGCTGCGATGCAGTTTGCTGCTTTCAACCCTCATCAATGAGATGATGAGATTTTTACAGTTCATTTTCTAATGGATCTCATTCGGAAATTTTTTTTTCATTACGTCTATCGGTATCGCCGACGTCCGTTCTATCCGTTTATCTTCATAAACAAATGTCATCCGTTTACAACCCCCCCCCCCCCCCCCCCGCCCCGGCTATTGCCCCCCCCCATTTCTCAAAGGAAAAAACAACAACAGCTAAAAACAAAACGAACACGTTTCGATTTCATTTCCATTCACTTACTTAGAAGGAGAGTATACCTAGCGTAATAGCGTAATAATAGCGTAAAAATTAAATTGGGTCTTCAGGGTCGTAGAGTGCCTACTACAACCTAAAATTATTTATTTTGGACATATCAAAGTTTTTTTTTTTTTTAATGGAATGAGAAGAGAAAATAAGATTGCCTTTTACAGTTATAAATAAGTGAAAATCGTCATTTTTGAAGTTCAAGCCTGTACACCTGTACAACGAAAACGGCTCAAGATAGAGAGAAACGGCTTACATGTCACTATTTTAACTTTTCATGCACCATCCTATGGTATAGAAACATTTGGACTTTCTTTGTGTGTGTTTTTTTTTTATTTGGCGACGCGTGGAAAAATCTCGAATTTTTTCAAATTTTTTATCACCCTGTATAAACATTTTATCTACATCATAGGATAGTACATGAAAAGGGGTCAGGCCAGGTCAGGTCAGGTCAGGTCAGGTCTACATCATAGGATAGTACATGAAAAGTTAAAATGGGGACATGTAAGCCGTTTCTCTCTATCTTGAGCCGTTTTCGTTGTACAGGGCCTTGAACTTCAAAAATGACGATTTTAGTGCAGTTCCCGATCGGAAACATCTCACGGTGCAGTCCCCACCAGCTGAAGTACCGGTGCAGTTCCCGATCGAAAATCGAAGGTCCTCCGGTGCAGTTCCCGACCGAAAATATCTCACAATATCTCACGGTGCAGTCCCTATCATCAGCTGAAGTACCAAAAATTAGACATTTCAATTTTCCAGTTAGTTTTTCACCGCATTTCACCGTACTTTTTGAAAAATGAATTTTTTTTCTTTAATTTTGTAGCCGATTGCATCACAACTTTGTCCATTTAAGCGACTCTGTTTCTGGCAAAATAATAAAAGCTTCCATAATCGCTCATAATAATACTAATAATAAAAAATATTATTATAATAATATACATAGGTAGGTTGTTCTTAATTTGATTTCCCTTTATCTTTTTCCATAATTTCTTCTATTGCAGTCTGCTCCGACCGTGCAGGTTTCTTTCTCCAGTATCGAATTCTGTTTTCCGGCTTGAAACGGCTGTTAGCGGGGACACGCGCGATACGGAACGTCGCCGCTAGATGGACGCACCTATACCATCAGTTCATTTAATAACAACGATACGTCTGATATCGCCCAAGAATACACACCTCTACATTATTATCCAGCACGGCGTTGCCAGTCTATACGAGTTCAATAATAATTACACTAGCTCTGGTACCCACCATTTAAATCGGTTTTTGTACGCAAAAAGGCAGGCAGGTACTGATAAATATTTAATGGTATTTAATTATTAATTTCGGCGATCAAACAAATAAGCGCTCACGCTTGCGGAACTTGAGAAAATGAATTTCCCCACCTAAACGAAGCTTGTAGGTACCTAGGTAAGAGCTGATGGCAAAAAGCATTTTCGGCGAACTCGGTGACCCGCTTTCACGTCTCACAGTACGGGGAGGTCGGGACATGATAATGCTCCTTTCACCTAGGCACGAGCATTCAGCTGACTGACTTGTTTGTTTCTTCGGAAATATTGGAATCAAAATTTAATAATTTAAATACTTCGGGGAGCGATTGAGGGTGGAATAGTATTGTTCCTTACCTGCCGAGCGAAGACCTGCGGTAAATTATGTCGAGCGGGCGGAGCGTGATGTATTATTATCATTATTATTATTTCCTAACTACCTAATACTGTTTTCACGCAAAATAATCAAACTTGACGGATGTGCGTGTGCGCGGAGAACAATAGGTACCTAATTGTTTCAATAATTTTTGTGGTTCTGAAAAGAACCGGTTTTTTTTTCCTCAATTTTCCGGTGGCACCCGAACAAGGAACACAGGAAGGAGCTGCGTTACCTTATTTGGAGCTGGTGTACTTGGTGACGGCCTTTGTTCCTTCACTGACAGCGTGCTTAGCCAACTCTCCGGGCAGCAGAAGACGGACAGCGGTCTGAATTTCCCTGCTGGTAATCGTGGACCTCTTGTTGTAGTGCGCCAGTCTGGAAGCCTCGGCGGCGATCCGTTCGAAGATGTCGTTGACGAAAGAGTTCATGATCGACATCGCTTTGGAACTGATACCGGTGTCGGGGTGGACCTGCTTCAGCACTTTGTAAATGTAGATGGCGTAAGATTCCTTCCTCCTGCGTTTCTTCTTCTTGTCGCTTTTCGAGATGTTCTTCTGGGCTTTGCCCGCTTTCTTTGCAGCTTTACCGCTCGTTTTCGGTGGCATGATCGATGATGATGATGATGATGTCGTAGAGGATAACCAACTTGTCAAGGCGACGGTCTGATATCGAATCGTGAGGCCAGCTTTTAAAAATCGGTATTTAAGAGAGACGATCGTCGCTCGTCTGTCCCGCCCCACCGAGTGCGAGCCGTACGAGTGCTCCGATTGGCTCTCGCCTCCGAACACGCGACGACATATAACGTCAGCTCAAAATGGTCGGACGAGCATTCGAGTCGAGCCTTCGTCGTTGTCGCAACGCATATACTCTCGTACCAAGCACACGCAGACCTAACAATCATCATGAGCGGAAGAGGAAAAGGCGGTAAAGTCAAGGGGAAAGCGAAGAGCCGTTCCAGCCGTGCAGGACTTCAGTTCCCCGTGGGCCGTATTCACAGGCTCCTACGTAAGGGCAATTACGCCGAACGCGTCGGTGCCGGCGCTCCCGTCTATTTGGCAGCCGTCATGGAATATCTGGCCGCCGAAGTCCTCGAGTTGGCAGGAAACGCCGCACGAGACAACAAGAAAACCAGAATCATCCCCAGACACTTGCAGCTGGCGATCAGAAACGACGAGGAATTGAACAAGCTCCTCTCCGGCGTGACCATCGCGCAAGGCGGCGTCCTGCCCAACATCCAGGCCGTGCTCCTGCCCAAAAAGACCGAGAAGAAACCTTAAGCGGTGTCTTTGTCTCCGTCTCCGGACAACAAAATTTCCCGAATATCATCCGGCCCTTCTCAGGGCCACAAAATATCCTTCAACAACAACACAGTTTTTTCGTAACGATGAGTATACGCACGCACGTCTCGGAAATCCGCAAAGCGTCAGACAGCTTCGCCACCTGCAAAAGTAAAATTTGTCGAACTTTTGTTTTTGGCTTTGGTTACAGGAGGTAGCAACATGATTTGAATATTTTCGGATCTCATACTTATTACTCGGGCTCTTTTCGGTAATTCGGATTAAACGGGGTAGGTACCTAACCTACCGTCTACTAAATAAACGAAGTTCTAGTGGCAATTAATTGAAAATTTTAAGATTCACCTCAATATCCACCCACGACACGTTTCTACGGAAGGTGAAACCTTATTGCAAATACCGGGGGCAAATGCAGGTTAACCGATTGTCGGTTCTTAGCTACCGGGGAAGTAGACCTCGGACAATCGAGAACGAACCCTTACCTGCGAGTTGAAGACCTGCAGTAAATCTCGTTAATGACGGTCATAAAATTTTCAAACGAGTGATTCAACGTAAACTCTGCTTATCGTCAAGAGGGTAATACGTGCATGTAATACGGCCGACACAAAACAAAAGTCTTTGAAATTTTTGTGGTTCTGAAAAGAACCGGGTGTTTTTTTTTGAGGTTGGCTTTCGTCGTTCAGCTGATAAAACGGAGGACGTTTCGTTGCTTAACCTCCGAAGCCGTACAGGGTGCGGCCTTGTCGTTTCAGAGCGTAGACGACGTCCATGGCGGTCACAGTCTTGCGCTTTGCGTGTTCGGTGTAGGTCACGGCGTCTCTGATGACGTTCTCGAGGAAGACCTTGAGCACGCCGCGGGTTTCTTCGTAGATGAGACCGGAGATACGCTTCACACCGCCTCGTCGAGCCAATCTTCTGATGGCGGGCTTCGTGATGCCCTGGATGTTATCGCGAAGAACTTTGCGATGACGCTTAGCGCCACCCTTACCAAGACCTTTACCGCCTTTGCCTCTGCCGGTCATGTCGATGAACGATTAATTTATTTGCTTGCGGGAGAAGTCGAGAGTTCTAACTGCCTCGGTCGGACCACGAAGATCGAATGAACGAAACGTTTTTTTTTTTTTTTTTTTTTTTTTTTTTTTTTTTTGGCAAGGAGGGGAAATCCATTATGGATACCCTTATCCTCCTGGATAAGGGTTATGTGGGACTCTCACCCACTAAAACCCCTCCTTGTGTTGCACCTGGTGTCCTCGCCGATGCAAGCGTTTGCAGCCAGGGGTTGCCCTTTTGCTGCGCATTCTCGAGGGTGGGTCGTCTCGGGGTGTTGGGTGCTGCTCTGGCAGCGGCTGCGTCTCCGCGCCTTGGGTGTGTCGCCCGCCGTGTCTGGGGGGCCTTCGTCTGGAGGTCCGCTGGGTTCAAGGAGGGGGCTGCCCTCCCTGAGCGTCCGGTGGTCTTCCATGGGGTCCACCCTGGGGCATCAGGAGGATCGACTTGGGCCTTCGGTGTTTCCACTGCGTCTCCTCGTCGTAGTCGCAGGCGGCTCTGACGAGGGGATTTGGATGGTCGCTGGCAGTGGCGAAGGTCCTCTCTGCCTGTCCCTGGATGAAGTCTTTCAGCCAGGGGATCTTCATTTCCCGGTGAATCTGCTCGTTCCTGACGAACCAAGGAGCGCCTGTGGCCCACCGCAGCATCCTGCTCTGAACGACTTGAAGTCGTTTCAGATGCGTTGCCGCGGCGTAGCCCCAGACGCTGCTCGCGTAAGTCAGGGTCGGGCGGATGATCGTCCTGTAACATAAGATTTTATTCTTTAGTGACATCTTGCTGCGTCGGCAGAGCAAGGGGTTAAGCGAGCCCGCTATCTGCCTTGCTCTTGATGCCATCTCTGTTGTGTGTTTCTCCCAGGTGAGTTTCGTATCCAGAAACACGCCGAGATATTTCACCGAGTCCTTCCAGGGGATCTGCCTATCGAAGACCTCGAGTTGGCCTGACGGTGACTTCTTCCGCTTGGTGAACAGGATAGCCGCGCTCTTCTCCGCGTTCACCTCGATCCTCCACTTCGAGAACCAGTCCTCCAACTGGTCCAGGGCTTCCTGGAGGCGCCTGGTGGCAACCTCTGGGCTCCACGATCTGGTGAGGATTGCGGTGTCGTCGGCGTAGAGGGCTATCTCGGTGTTTGGCGTCCTGGGGATGTCTGAAACATACAAGCTATATAGTAGGGGGGAGAGCAGGGATCCTTGGGGGACCCCTGCCTCGAGTGTCTTCTCCGACGATCTGGTTTCTCCCAGCTTGGCTCGTGCTCTGCGGGCTCGCAGGTACGAGTGGAGGAGCTGAACCATCGAGCGCTCGAGTCCGGCGTTGAGGAGCTTAAAAATAAGTCCCTTGTGCCAGACTTTGTCGAAGGCCTTCGCCACGTCCAGGAACACTGCGCCCGTGACCTGGTTGCGGTTGAAGCCCTCGGTGGCGTGCTCGACGACTCTGAGGATCTGCTGGACCGTGGAGTGCTTCTCCCGGAAGCCGAACTGCTCTGGCTGGACCAGCTTCTTCTCCTTCACCGATGTCCTCAGTCTCGCCAGAATCACACCCTCCGCGATCTTTCCCACCGTGGAGATGAGGCTGATCGGGCGGTAGTTCTGGGGAAACGTGTGGTCCTTGCTCGGCTTCGGGATGAAGATGACGTCGGCGCGCTTCCACTCAGCGGGGAAGTGGTGGAGTCGGAGCATGGCGTTGTTGATGTTGACCAGCGCCATGGTCGCCTTCTTCGGGAGGTTTTTCAGCGCCAGGTTGCTGATCGCGTCTGGGCCGGGAGCCTTTCTGCTGCGCCTGGACCTGATGATTCCCTCGATTTCCTCCGGTGTCGTTGGGGTGATGACTTCGTTTGAGGGGGCCTGCAACAACCTGCTAACAGAACGGTTTACCTGGTCGATGAAGTCCAGGTCGGCGTTCTCGTAGTTGGGGCTGCACTGTCTCTCGAGTTGGTCGGCGAGAGTTTCCGCTTTGTCCTCGGGGGTGTATGCCAGGCCTTGGAGTCCGTGCAGAACGGGCATTGGCTTGCGGTCGGACCGCAATGCTTTTGCCATCCTCCACACGGTGTTGTCCTCGGACGAGAGCGTCTCCAGTTTGGCCTGCCATTGCTCGTCCCTCAGATCGGCGAGAGCTTGCTTGACCTCCTCGTTGAGACGGTTGGCTTCCCTCTTGTCGTCGGGGTTCATCGTAGTGCGGGCTCTGCGTCTGGCTCGGTGTTTGGCTCTGATCAGCTCCCTGATGCGAGTCGGTAGTCGGGGTTTGCGCTGTTGCTGCTGTCTCACCTTCGTCGCCGCCTCCAAGGAGGTTTGGATTTTCAGCGTCAGGTCTGCTACGGTGTCATCCAGCTGGTCTGTCGATTCGATCGGGCGAATCGGCCCCAGTGTCCGCCGTAGGTGATCTGTGAAGGCTGGCCAATCCGTGGTCCGCTGGATTTTGTCGGCGAGGGTTGGGTCCGCCTCCGCCCCTAGATGGAGCAGGAGCGGGTCGTGATTGGAGCTGAGCTCCGGCACGACGGTGAGATGTTGCGCCAGCGTGACGTCTTTGACGATGGCTATGTCGATGACGTCTGGTCGTCCAATCGGGCCGTAATGGGTCGGTTCGGGTGTTCCTAGAACAGAGAGGTGGTTAGCGTCCGCGAAGGAACGGATTACCTTACCTCTCGTGTTGGTGACTCTGCTGTGCCATGTTGGATGTTTGGCGTTGAAGTCACCGGCTAGGATTGTCGGGATGTCTGCGCTGAAGATGGCTTCGAGATCCTCTGCGAGCACCGTTCTGCCTGGCCTGTTGTACGCTGCTGCGAGGCGCAGTTCGCCCGCGGTGGCAGTGCGTATGACAATGGCGTTGGCTTCCAGGTGGGTGGTTTGCGGTAGCGGGACGGAGTAGTGGTCTATGGACTTCTTGACGATGATCGCGGTCCCTCCTCCTCTCTCGTTGCTCCTGTCTCTGCGGTGGATCTCGAAGTTCCGAATCTTCAGGTTGCGATTTGGCTGGAGGTTTGTCTCGCACACGAGGGCGACGTCCACGTCGTGGCGGTTGAGGAATTCCTCAAACTCCAGTTTTCTCGGCAACAGCGTCGTGGCGTTCCAGACGGCGACTGGAGCAGAGTTGGTGTTAAATATTGCTGCGTACGCGCAAGCAGCCGACCAATGGCGTGCCTCCTTTCCCCGGTAACCGGCCGTTCATTATATATAGCGGTGTTTGGGTAAATCTGCGTAGATTTTTAACGTTCGTCCTGCGAAGCGTGCACTGCTCCGATCTTCTGAAGCTTAAAGAATGGCGCGTACCAAGCAAACAGCCCGTAAATCGACCGGAGGCAAGGCCCCCAGGAAACAACTGGCAACCAAGGCGGCCAGAAAGAGCGCTCCCGCGACCGGCGGCGTCAAAAAACCCCATCGTTACAGGCCCGGTACCGTCGCTCTGCGAGAAATTCGCCGTTATCAGAAGAGCACCGAGCTTCTGATCCGCAAACTGCCCTTCCAGCGCCTCGTCAGGGAGATCGCGCAAGATTTCAAGACCGATCTCCGATTCCAGTCTTCCGCCGTAATGGCTCTACAGGAGGCCAGCGAGGCTTACCTGGTCGGCCTCTTCGAGGACACCAACTTGTGCGCCATCCACGCCAAGCGCGTGACAATCATGCCCAAGGACATCCAGCTGGCCAGACGAATCCGCGGCGAACGCGCCTAAGTTCTTCTTCCGCCCCTCGGCCGTCGCCAATCGCGGCGACCGGTCAATCACCACCGGTTCTTTTCAGAACCACAAAAATGCGTAACCAGACTTTGATTACTTCTTGTTCGCTTGTACGTACACGCACGTAGGTGGGAAAAGTTACCCCGAACCTGCATTGAACCAAAAGCAAAACGCACCTCGGCAGACAGATACCGGGGGGCATGCACGCGGATGTGTTCGATCGTCCCTAATCCCTGCGCCCAAAATCTTTTTAGTATTTTTTAATTAAAAAATACACTATTATTTTCTTTCGTCCTACCTGCTCTCGTTCATTTTATTCTCCCTAACCGTTGAGATCGAAACGACGACGCGTCGTCGACGATCGGATGATACCATAACGTCGTCATTTACCTCCCCTCTCACGCCCCCCTTTGGGGTTCTCGCAACGCTCCACCGACAAGGAACAATTATTATTATCGATAGCCGGCTCGCCGTGTTCGTGCGTATTACCTATTTTCATTCTAGAACCTAGTCTTTACGTCATTTTGCGGTCCTGAAAAGGACCAGTTTTATGTGGATTTCTCCCGCAGTACCGCACCGATACGGAGCACGGAAGGAGGACTGCAATCTTTAAGGCGCCTCCTCCTCACTTCTTGCGCTTCGGGGAGGCGGCGGCTTTCTTTGGAGTCTTTGCGACAGCTTTCGCAGACTTGGGCTTCGGAGCTTTCGGCTTCTTCGTCGGTCCGGCCTTGTTGGATTTTTTCGCTTTGGATGGACTTTTCGGTTTGGCGGCTGCCGCGGCGGGCTTGGAAACCTTTTTCGGTTTGGAGACGGCGGCGGACTTCTTCTCCTTCTTCGCCTTCGGAGACGCGGCTACGGATTTCTTAGAAGCCGCAGCAGCTTTCGGCTTGGCCGGTTTGGAGGCGGACGGCGATCTCTTCGACTTTGCGGAGGCCGCGGTCGTTTTCTTTTCACCGGAGACGGCAGACGAAGCCAGCTTAAAGGATCCGGACGCTCCTTTCCCTTTCGTCTGTACCAGAGATCCACCGGCGACGGCAGACTTGAGGTACTTCTTGATGAACGGCGCCACCTTCTCGGCGTCGACCTTGTAGTTGGCGGCGACGTACTTCTTAATCGCCTGCAGCGAAGAACCGCCGCGCTCCTTAAGGCCCTTGATCGCGTTGTTGACCATCTCGGATGTAGGAGGATGAGACGGCTTCGAGCGGGGATTCTTGACTTTCTTCTCCTTCTTAACTTTGGCAACGCCGCCCTCTGCCGCAGCACCGGAGGTGGCTGTTTGCTGTGCTGATACGTCGGCCATATCGATATCTCGTGATGAACGGAAGCGGGGTTGGTTCGAGTGAGCAAGTAAGTGATCGGGTACACTCTCGTCGTACGATTGACTCGGTCGCTGTTAGAACGGCACCTTTAAATCGTTTGTTGGTTTGACAACGAAAAGTTTACGGATTTTGGTAGACCTCCTGGCGCTGAACCGAAGATGAAACGCGAGACGTTCGCAAAATACGCAGGCTGAATGTTCGACGGAAAGTTTCGTGTTGCACCGATTCGAAAAAGGGGCCCCCGCGACGTCGTCCTACACGGTCCGTCGAAGGCGATGACCCCGACCAAGGGTCGACACTTTGACCCGTCCGTTGATGCAGCCTCGTCATCGCGGGGTCTCGGATTCCGGCGAAAAAGCAATCGGTCACGGACACTCTCGACGACCGTCGTGACGTCTTTAATCTTTGGACGGGTGCGACGTCAAACGGGATCCATCGCGGAATGCGATTTTTGTTTCTCCTTAAAGCGCACTGTTTTACCTCTCTTTTCCGATCGAGAGCGGCTCGATCTGTCGCCCCGTTCGCCGGTTAAGGCGCCCCGAATCGGGCGACTCTTTTTCCGATGCGAACGGTTTCCGTCCTTCGTTTCTTGTTCGGCCGGGCAAAATTCGGGGAAAAACTGGACACACCGGACTCCAAAGTCGCACGTCCATAGGGGGGTGAGGCGACGGATGGCGCCCAAACAAGCCATACGACCGTGCGACTGCCCCGGGCGCCGATTGTTCGCTTGGGCGACGATTAAAAAATTAACGCGCACCTTCCTCCTCGCCTTTCGAACGTCGAGTACATTGCCGCTCGTATTCGAAAAAAACGCAACACTTTGGGGAAAGGGGGGCGCGGGTGCGCCCGAACTATCGAAACGAGAGCGGTCTCGAATACATATCGGACAGGTTCACGTCCGGCGCAAGATCGCGTTATCGCTTGGGAAAAATTATAAACGCGCACTCGGGCCAGACGCGATAAGACGATGCCCGTCTTTCCAGGGCAGCGAAATTGCGGTCGCTGTTGACGAGTGCCGATGAGTAGGTAAACGGTAAATTGCTCTCCCAATGAGGCCATCCTAGAAAGCTCAGTACCCACAAGACGGAAGTAATTTAAAAAAAAAAAAGAAAACAAACCGTACCTATAATACAAGCTAATAATCAAACGGCGAAATGAAGGTGAACGAAAATCACGAGGAAGGGAGAGGTTTTCGTCCGTCGGCGAAAAAATGAGAGAGGGCATTTTCTGTGCCGAAAATGTATATGTACTTTTTTTTAACACCTGCTTGGCGAATAAATCGCTTAACTGTATTTCTCGTCCAACACCTCATAAGAGATAGGCGAGCAGACAAAAACGTAAAAACGTAACAACTATAGGTACCTACTTATTTACATACCTACCTACCTACCTACCTACCTACCTACCTACCTACCTACCTACCTACCTACCTACCTACCTACCTACCTACCTACCTACCTACACCTATTATTTTAGAACTATTTTAGAACTAACGGAATCATCATTTAAAATCAAACCGCCCACACGTATCTGATCCTTTTTTCCTTCTTCGGCTTTTCGATTTACATATTTCATTAGGTACATATATTTATGGGTAGGTACGTTTTTCTTTTTTTTTTTTTTCTGATGAAAATGTTTTTTCATTAAACCGACCGAAATGAACGGTGCCTCAACGTCGAATGATTTTTTAAGTAACGTATAGGCAGCAGGTAAGTAGGTACCTACCTATATAGGTACCGTCCCATTTTCATGTGAAGGCGAGAGGCATCTTGCGAGCCTTATCAAAACTGTTCCACCATGTCAAACTAGAAATCGCATCAGTGGCGCGGCGCACTTAATACTAAATATTTTAAATGATAAGTGAGTAGGTATTTTAAATAAATACGATACGAGTTAACCAGCGTCACCACTTAGCTTTTACATGTTCGATGAACGGCGGAAATATTATTATCTGCCCTATATTTGATTTGTTGTTTTTTTCAACGCGGACACCGACTACACATTGTTGATATTGGACAACAAATATTTACGGATTCGGGGGTAGTATCTGCGCACTAATCAAGTCTCGCCAAACTCTCGGCTGCCTATCAAATTTATACGGCAGGTACCTACCTATTTTGCCAGTCTGTATTTTTACTGATGTTAAAATTGCGTTCGACGGAAAAAGTATTAAATTTCTTTAAATCCTTAGATTCGACCTGGTCACAGAAGTCTGGCATCCACGCGAGTGCATGCATCCAATCAAAAACAATAATAAGAAGCGTCCTTCATTGCGAGTGGTGCGAGCACAGACTAAGACCGGAACAGAACCATGTCCGTACTCCGATTGCCGACGTCAGTGCCTCCCGTCGCTACTCGCCAATAGATGCCGCTGCGATGCAGTTTGCTGCTTTCAACCCTCATCAATGAGATGATGAGATTTTTACAGTTCATTTTCTAATGGATCTCATTCGGAAATTTTTTTTTCATTACGTCTATCGGTATCGCCGACGTCCGTTCTATCCGTTTATCTTCATAAACAAATGTCATCCGTTTACAACCCCCCCCCCCCCCCCCCCCCCCCGCCCCGGCTATTGCCCCCCCCCCATTTCTCAAAGGAAAAAACAACAACAGCTAAAAACAAAACGAACACGTTTCGATTTCATTTCCATTCACTTACTTAGAAGGAGAGTATACCTAGCGTAATAGCGTAATAATAGCGTAAAAATTAAATTGGGTCTTCAGGGTCGTAGAGTGCCTACTACAACCTAAAATTATTTATTTTGGACATATCAAAGTTTTTTTTTTTTTTAATGGAATGAGAAGAGAAAATAAGATTGCCTTTTACAGTTATAAATAAGTGAAAATCGTCATTTTTGAAGTTCAAGCCTGTACACCTGTACAACGAAAACGGCTCAAGATAGAGAGAAACGGCTTACATGTCACTATTTTAACTTTTCATGCACCATCCTATGGTATAGAAACATTTGGACTTTCTTTGTGTGTGTTTTTTTTTTATTTGGCGACGCGTGGAAAAATCTCGAATTTTTTCAAATTTTTTATCACCCTGTATAAACATTTTATCTACATCATAGGATAGTACATGAAAAGGGGTCAGGCCAGGTCAGGTCAGGTCAGGTCAGGTCTACATCATAGGATAGTACATGAAAAGTTAAAATGGGGACATGTAAGCCGTTTCTCTCTATCTTGAGCCGTTTTCGTTGTACAGGGCCTTGAACTTCAAAAATGACGATTTTAGTGCAGTTCCCGATCGGAAACATCTCACGGTGCAGTCCCCACCAGCTGAAGTACCGGTGCAGTTCCCGATCGAAAATCGAAGGTCCTCCGGTGCAGTTCCCGACCGAAAATATCTCACAATATCTCACGGTGCAGTCCCTATCATCAGCTGAAGTACCAAAAATTAGACATTTCAATTTTCCAGTTAGTTTTTCACCGCATTTCACCGTACTTTTTGAAAAATGAATTTTTTTTCTTTAATTTTGTAGCCGATTGCATCACAACTTTGTCCATTTAAGCGACTCTGTTTCTGGCAAAATAATAAAAGCTTCCATAATCGCTCATAATAATACTAATAATAAAAAATATTATTATAATAATATACATAGGTAGGTTGTTCTTAATTTGATTTCCCTTTATCTTTTTCCATAATTTCTTCTATTGCAGTCTGCTCCGACCGTGCAGGTTTCTTTCTCCAGTATCGAATTCTGTTTTCCGGCTTGAAACGGCTGTTAGCGGGGACACGCGCGATACGGAACGTCGCCGCTAGATGGACGCACCTATACCATCAGTTCATTTAATAACAACGATACGTCTGATATCGCCCAAGAATACACACCTCTACATTATTATCCAGCACGGCGTTGCCAGTCTATACGAGTTCAATAATAATTACACTAGCTCTGGTACCCACCATTTAAATCGGTTTTTGTACGCAAAAAGGCAGGCAGGTACTGATAAATATTTAATGGTATTTAATTATTAATTTCGGCGATCAAACAAATAAGCGCTCACGCTTGCGGAACTTGAGAAAATGAATTTCCCCACCTAAACGAAGCTTGTAGGTACCTAGGTAAGAGCTGATGGCAAAAAGCATTTTCGGCGAACTCGGTGACCCGCTTTCACGTCTCACAGTACGGGGAGGTCGGGACATGATAATGCTCCTTTCACCTAGGCACGAGCATTCAGCTGACTGACTTGTTTGTTTCTTCGGAAATATTGGAATCAAAATTTAATAATTTAAATACTTCGGGGAGCGATTGAGGGTGGAATAGTATTGTTCCTTACCTGCCGAGCGAAGACCTGCGGTAAATTATGTCGAGCGGGCGGAGCGTGATGTATTATTATCATTATTATTATTTCCTAACTACCTAATACTGTTTTCACGCAAAATAATCAAACTTGACGGATGTGCGTGTGCGCGGAGAACAATAGGTACCTAATTGTTTCAATAATTTTTGTGGTTCTGAAAAGAACCGGTTTTTTTTTCCTCAATTTTCCGGTGGCACCCGAACAAGGAACACAGGAAGGAGCTGCGTTACCTTATTTGGAGCTGGTGTACTTGGTGACGGCCTTTGTTCCTTCACTGACAGCGTGCTTAGCCAACTCTCCGGGCAGCAGAAGACGGACAGCGGTCTGAATTTCCCTGCTGGTAATCGTGGACCTCTTGTTGTAGTGCGCCAGTCTGGAAGCCTCGGCGGCGATCCGTTCGAAGATGTCGTTGACGAAAGAGTTCATGATCGACATCGCTTTGGAACTGATACCGGTGTCGGGGTGGACCTGCTTCAGCACTTTGTAAATGTAGATGGCGTAAGATTCCTTCCTCCTGCGTTTCTTCTTCTTGTCGCTTTTCGAGATGTTCTTCTGGGCTTTGCCCGCTTTCTTTGCAGCTTTACCGCTCGTTTTCGGTGGCATGATCGATGATGATGATGATGATGTCGTAGAGGATAACCAACTTGTCAAGGCGACGGTCTGATATCGAATCGTGAGGCCAGCTTTTAAAAATCGGTATTTAAGAGAGACGATCGTCGCTCGTCTGTCCCGCCCCACCGAGTGCGAGCCGTACGAGTGCTCCGATTGGCTCTCGCCTCCGAACACGCGACGACATATAACGTCAGCTCAAAATGGTCGGACGAAGAGGACCTCGAAGCCATCTTCAGCGCAGACATCCCGACAATCCTAGCCGGTGACTTCAACGCCAAACATCCAACATGGCACAGCAGAGTCACCAACACGAGAGGTAAGGTAATCCGTTCCTTCGCGGACGCTAACCACCTCTCTGTTCTAGGAACACCCGAACCGACCCATTACGGCCCGATTGGACGACCAGACGTCATCGACATAGCCATCGTCAAAGACGTCACGCTGGCGCAACATCTCACCGTCGTGCCGGAGCTCAGCTCCAATCACGACCCGCTCCTGCTCCATCTAGGGGCGGAGGCGGACCCAACCCTCGCCGACAAAATCCAGCGGACCACGGATTGGCCAGCCTTCACAGATCACCTACGGCGGACACTGGGGCCGATTCGCCCGATCGAATCGACAGACCAGCTGGATGACACCGTAGCGGACCTGACGCTGAAAATCCAAACCTCCTTGGAGGCGGCGACGAAGGTGAGACAGCAGCAACAGCGCAAACCCCGACTACCGACTCGCATCAGGGAGCTGATCAGAGCCAAACACCGAGCCAGACGCAGAGCCCGCACTACGATGAACCCCGACGACAAGAGGGAAGCCAACCGTCTCAACGAGGAGGTCAAGCAAGCTCTCGCCGATCTGAGGGACGAGCAATGGCAGGCCAAACTGGAGACGCTCTCGACCGAGGACAACACCGTGTGGAGGATGGCAAAGGCATTGCGGTCCGACCGCAAGCCAATGCCCGTTCTGCACGGACTCCAAGGCCTGGCATACACCCCCGAGGACAAAGCGGAAACTCTCGCCGACCAACTCGAGAGACAATGCAGCCCCAACTACGAGAACGCCGACCTGGACTTCATCGACCAGGTAAACCGTTCTGTTAGCAGGTTGTTGCAGGCCCCCTCAAACGAAGTCATCACCCCAACGACACCGGAGGAAATCGAGGGAATCATCAGGTCCAGGCGCAGCAGAAAGGCTCCCGGCCCGGACGCGATCAGCAACCTGGCGCTGAAAAACCTCCCGAAGAAGGCGACCATGGCGCTGGTCAACATCAACAACGCCATGCTCCGACTCCACCACTTCCCCGCTGAGTGGAAGCGCACCGACGTCATCTTCATCCCGAAGCCGAGCAAGGACCACACGTTTCCCCAGAACTACCGCCCGATCAGCCTCATCTCCACGGTGGGAAAGATCGCGGAGGGTGTGATTCTGGCGAGACTGAGGACATCGGTGAAGGAGAAGAAGCTGGTCCAGCCAGAGCAGTTCGGCTTCCGGGAGAAGCACTCCACGGTCCAGCAGATCCTCAGAGTCGTCGAGCACGCCACCGAGGGCTTCAACCGCAACCAGGTCACGGGCGCAGTGTTCCTGGACGTGGCGAAGGCCTTCGACAAAGTCTGGCACAAGGGACTTATTTTTAAGCTCCTCAACGCCGGACTCGAGCGCTCGATGGTTCAGCTCCTCCACTCGTACCTGCGAGCCCGCAGAGCACGAGCCAAGCTGGGAGAAACCAGATCGTCGGAGAAGACACTCGAGGCAGGGGTCCCCCAAGGATCCCTGCTCTCCCCCCTACTATATAGCTTGTATGTTTCAGACATCCCCAGGACGCCAAACACCGAGGTAGCCCTCTACGCCGACGACACCGCAATCCTCACCAGATCGTGGAGCCCAGAGGTTGCCACCAGGCGCCTCCAGGAAGCCCTGGACCAGTTGGAGGACTGGTTCTCGAAGTGGAGGATCGAGGTGAACGCGGAGAAGAGCGCGGCTATCCTGTTCACCAAGCGGAAGAAGTCACCGTCAGGCCAACTCGAGGTCTTCGACAGGCAGATCCCCTGGAAGGACTCGGTGAAATATCTCGGCGTGTTTCTGGATAAGAAACTCACCTGGGAGAAACACACAACAGAGATGGCATCAAGAGCAAGGCAGATAGCGGGCTCGCTTAACCCCTTGCTCTGCCGACGCAGCAAGATGTCACTAAAGAATAAAATCTTATGTTACAGGACGATCATCCGCCCGACCCTGACTTACGCGAGCAGCGTCTGGGGCTACGCCGCGGCAACGCATCTGAAACGACTTCAAGTCGTTCAGAGCAGGATGCTGCGGTGGGCCACAGGCGCTCCTTGGTTCGTCAGGAACGAGCAGATTCACCGGGAAATGAAGATCCCCTGGCTGAAAGACTTCATCCAGGGACAGGCAGAGAGGACCTTCGCCACTGCCAGCGACCACCCAAATCCCCTCGTCAGAGCCGCCTGCGACTACGACGAGGAGACGCAGTGGAAACATCGAAGGCCCAAGTCGATCCTCCTGATGCCCCAGGGCGGACCCCATGGAAGACCACCGGACGCTCAGGGAGGGCAGCCCCCTCCTTGAACCCAGCGGACCTCCAGACGAAGGCCCCCCAGACACGGCGGGCGACACACCCAAGGCGCGGAGACGCAGCCGCTGCCAGAGCAGCACCCAACACCCCGAGACGACCCACCCTCGAGAATGCGCAGCAAAAGGGCAACCCCTGGCTGCAAACGCTTGCATCGGCGAGGACACCAGGTGCAACACAAGGAGGGGTTTTAGTGGGTGAGAGTCCCACATAACCCTTATCCAGGAGGATAAGGGTATCCATAATGGATTTCCCCTCCTTGCCAAAAAAAAAAAAAAAAAAAAAAAAAAAAATGGTCGGACGAGCATTCGAGTCGAGCCTTCGTCGTTGTCGCAACGCATATACTCTCGTACCAAGCACACGCAGACCTAACAATCATCATGAGCGGAAGAGGAAAAGGCGGTAAAGTCAAGGGGAAAGCGAAGAGCCGTTCCAGCCGTGCAGGACTTCAGTTCCCCGTGGGCCGTATTCACAGGCTCCTACGTAAGGGCAATTACGCCGAACGCGTCGGTGCCGGCGCTCCCGTCTATTTGGCAGCCGTCATGGAATATCTGGCCGCCGAAGTCCTCGAGTTGGCAGGAAACGCCGCACGAGACAACAAGAAAACCAGAATCATCCCCAGACACTTGCAGCTGGCGATCAGAAACGACGAGGAATTGAACAAGCTCCTCTCCGGCGTGACCATCGCGCAAGGCGGCGTCCTGCCCAACATCCAGGCCGTGCTCCTGCCCAAAAAGACCGAGAAGAAACCTTAAGCGGTGTCTTTGTCTCCGTCTCCGGACAACAAAATTTCCCGAATATCATCCGGCCCTTCTCAGGGCCACAAAATATCCTTCAACAACAACACAGTTTTTTCGTAACGATGAGTATACGCACGCACGTCTCGGAAATCCGCAAAGCGTCAGACAGCTTCGCCACCTGCAAAAGTAAAATTTGTCGAACTTTTGTTTTTGGCTTTGGTTACAGGAGGTAGCAACATGATTTGAATATTTTCGGATCTCATACTTATTACTCGGGCTCTTTTCGGTAATTCGGATTAAACGGGGTAGGTACCTAACCTACCGTCTACTAAATAAACGAAGTTCTAGTGGCAATTAATTGAAAATTTTAAGATTCACCTCAATATCCACCCACGACACGTTTCTACGGAAGGTGAAACCTTATTGCAAATACCGGGGGCAAATGCAGGTTAACCGATTGTCGGTTCTTAGCTACCGGGGAAGTAGACCTCGGACAATCGAGAACGAACCCTTACCTGCGAGTTGAAGACCTGCAGTAAATCTCGTTAATGACGGTCATAAAATTTTCAAACGAGTGATTCAACGTAAACTCTGCTTATCGTCAAGAGGGTAATACGTGCATGTAATACGGCCGACACAAAACAAAAGTCTTTGAAATTTTTGTGGTTCTGAAAAGAACCGGGTGTTTTTTTTTGAGGTTGGCTTTCGTCGTTCAGCTGATAAAACGGAGGACGTTTCGTTGCTTAACCTCCGAAGCCGTACAGGGTGCGGCCTTGTCGTTTCAGAGCGTAGACGACGTCCATGGCGGTCACAGTCTTGCGCTTTGCGTGTTCGGTGTAGGTCACGGCGTCTCTGATGACGTTCTCGAGGAAGACCTTGAGCACGCCGCGGGTTTCTTCGTAGATGAGACCGGAGATACGCTTCACACCGCCTCGTCGAGCCAATCTTCTGATGGCGGGCTTCGTGATGCCCTGGATGTTATCGCGAAGAACTTTGCGATGACGCTTAGCGCCACCCTTACCAAGACCTTTACCGCCTTTGCCTCTGCCGGTCATGTCGATGAACGATTAATTTATTTGCTTGCGGGAGAAGTCGAGAGTTCTAACTGCCTCGGTCGGACCACGAAGATCGAATGAACGAAACGTGGAGCAGAGTTGGTGTTAAATATTGCTGCGTACGCGCAAGCAGCCGACCAATGGCGTGCCTCCTTTCCCCGGTAACCGGCCGTTCATTATATATAGCGGTGTTTGGGTAAATCTGCGTAGATTTTTAACGTTCGTCCTGCGAAGCGTGCACTGCTCCGATCTTCTGAAGCTTAAAGAATGGCGCGTACCAAGCAAACAGCCCGTAAATCGACCGGAGGCAAGGCCCCCAGGAAACAACTGGCAACCAAGGCGGCCAGAAAGAGCGCTCCCGCGACCGGCGGCGTCAAAAAACCCCATCGTTACAGGCCCGGTACCGTCGCTCTGCGAGAAATTCGCCGTTATCAGAAGAGCACCGAGCTTCTGATCCGCAAACTGCCCTTCCAGCGCCTCGTCAGGGAGATCGCGCAAGATTTCAAGACCGATCTCCGATTCCAGTCTTCCGCCGTAATGGCTCTACAGGAGGCCAGCGAGGCTTACCTGGTCGGCCTCTTCGAGGACACCAACTTGTGCGCCATCCACGCCAAGCGCGTGACAATCATGCCCAAGGACATCCAGCTGGCCAGACGAATCCGCGGCGAACGCGCCTAAGTTCTTCTTCCGCCCCTCGGCCGTCGCCAATCGCGGCGACCGGTCAATCACCACCGGTTCTTTTCAGAACCACAAAAATGCGTAACCAGACTTTGATTACTTCTTGTTCGCTTGTACGTACACGCACGTAGGTGGGAAAAGTTACCCCGAACCTGCATTGAACCAAAAGCAAAACGCACCTCGGCAGACAGATACCGGGGGGCATGCACGCGGATGTGTTCGATCGTCCCTAATCCCTGCGCCCAAAATCTTTTTAGTATTTTTTAATTAAAAAATACACTATTATTTTCTTTCGTCCTACCTGCTCTCGTTCATTTTATTCTCCCTAACCGTTGAGATCGAAACGACGACGCGTCGTCGACGATCGGATGATACCATAACGTCGTCATTTACCTCCCCTCTCACGCCCCCCCTTTGGGGTTCTCGCAACGCTCCACCGACAAGGAACAATTATTATTATCGATAGCCGGCTCGCCGTGTTCGTGCGTATTACCTATTTTCATTCTAGAACCTAGTCTTTACGTCATTTTGCGGTCCTGAAAAGGACCAGTTTTATGTGGATTTCTCCCGCAGTACCGCACCGATACGGAGCACGGAAGGAGGACTGCAATCTTTAAGGCGCCTCCTCCTCACTTCTTGCGCTTCGGGGAGGCGGCGGCTTTCTTTGGAGTCTTTGCGACAGCTTTCGCAGACTTGGGCTTCGGAGCTTTCGGCTTCTTCGTCGGTCCGGCCTTGTTGGATTTTTTCGCTTTGGATGGACTTTTCGGTTTGGCGGCTGCCGCGGCGGGCTTGGAAACCTTTTTCGGTTTGGAGACGGCGGCGGACTTCTTCTCCTTCTTCGCCTTCGGAGACGCGGCTACGGATTTCTTAGAAGCCGCAGCAGCTTTCGGCTTGGCCGGTTTGGAGGCGGACGGCGATCTCTTCGACTTTGCGGAGGCCGCGGTCGTTTTCTTTTCACCGGAGACGGCAGACGAAGCCAGCTTAAAGGATCCGGACGCTCCTTTCCCTTTCGTCTGTACCAGAGATCCACCGGCGACGGCAGACTTGAGGTACTTCTTGATGAACGGCGCCACCTTCTCGGCGTCGACCTTGTAGTTGGCGGCGACGTACTTCTTAATCGCCTGCAGCGAAGAACCGCCGCGCTCCTTAAGGCCCTTGATCGCGTTGTTGACCATCTCGGATGTAGGAGGATGAGACGGCTTCGAGCGGGGATTCTTGACTTTCTTCTCCTTCTTAACTTTGGCAACGCCGCCCTCTGCCGCAGCACCGGAGGTGGCTGTTTGCTGTGCTGATACGTCGGCCATATCGATATCTCGTGATGAACGGAAGCGGGGTTGGTTCGAGTGAGCAAGTAAGTGATCGGGTACACTCTCGTCGTACGATTGACTCGGTCGCTGTTAGAACGGCACCTTTAAATCGTTTGTTGGTTTGACAACGAAAAGTTTACGGATTTTGGTAGACCTCCTGGCGCTGAACCGAAGATGAAACGCGAGACGTTCGCAAAATACGCAGGCTGAATGTTCGACGGAAAGTTTCGTGTTGCACCGATTCGAAAAAGGGGCCCCCGCGACGTCGTCCTACACGGTCCGTCGAAGGCGATGACCCCGACCAAGGGTCGACACTTTGACCCGTCCGTTGATGCAGCCTCGTCATCGCGGGGTCTCGGATTCCGGCGAAAAAGCAATCGGTCACGGACACTCTCGACGACCGTCGTGACGTCTTTAATCTTTGGACGGGTGCGACGTCAAACGGGATCCATCGCGGAATGCGATTTTTGTTTCTCCTTAAAGCGCACTGTTTTACCTCTCTTTTCCGATCGAGAGCGGCTCGATCTGTCGCCCCGTTCGCCGGTTAAGGCGCCCCGAATCGGGCGACTCTTTTTCCGATGCGAACGGTTTCCGTCCTTCGTTTCTTGTTCGGCCGGGCAAAATTCGGGGAAAAACTGGACACACCGGACTCCAAAGTCGCACGTCCATAGGGGGGTGAGGCGACGGATGGCGCCCAAACAAGCCATACGACCGTGCGACTGCCCCGGGCGCCGATTGTTCGCTTGGGCGACGATTAAAAAATTAACGCGCACCTTCCTCCTCGCCTTTCGAACGTCGAGTACATTGCCGCTCGTATTCGAAAAAAACGCAACACTTTGGGGAAAGGGGGGCGCGGGTGCGCCCGAACTATCGAAACGAGAGCGGTCTCGAATACATATCGGACAGGTTCACGTCCGGCGCAAGATCGCGTTATCGCTTGGGAAAAATTATAAACGCGCACTCGGGCCAGACGCGATAAGACGATGCCCGTCTTTCCAGGGCAGCGAAATTGCGGTCGCTGTTGACGAGTGCCGATGAGTAGGTAAACGGTAAATTGCTCTCCCAATGAGGCCATCCTAGAAAGCTCAGTACCCACAAGACGGAAGTAATTTAAAAAAAAAAAAGAAAACAAACCGTACCTATAATACAAGCTAATAATCAAACGGCGAAATGAAGGTGAACGAAAATCACGAGGAAGGGAGAGGTTTTCGTCCGTCGGCGAAAAAATGAGAGAGGGCATTTTCTGTGCCGAAAATGTATATGTACTTTTTTTTAACACCTGCTTGGCGAATAAATCGCTTAACTGTATTTCTCGTCCAACACCTCATAAGAGATAGGCGAGCAGACAAAAACGTAAAAACGTAACAACTATAGGTACCTACTTATTTACATACCTACCTACCTACCTACCTACCTACCTACCTACCTACCTACCTACCTACCTACCTACCTACCTACCTACCTACCTACCTACCTACACCTATTATTTTAGAACTATTTTAGAACTAACGGAATCATCATTTAAAATCAAACCGCCCACACGTATCTGATCCTTTTTTCCTTCTTCGGCTTTTCGATTTACATATTTCATTAGGTACATATATTTATGGGTAGGTACGTTTTTCTTTTTTTTTTTTTTCTGATGAAAATGTTTTTTCATTAAACCGACCGAAATGAACGGTGCCTCAACGTCGAATGATTTTTTAAGTAACGTATAGGCAGCAGGTAAGTAGGTACCTACCTATATAGGTACCGTCCCATTTTCATGTGAAGGCGAGAGGCATCTTGCGAGCCTTATCAAAACTGTTCCACCATGTCAAACTAGAAATCGCATCAGTGGCGCGGCGCACTTAATACTAAATATTTTAAATGATAAGTGAGTAGGTATTTTAAATAAATACGATACGAGTTAACCAGCGTCACCACTTAGCTTTTACATGTTCGATGAACGGCGGAAATATTATTATCTGCCCTATATTTGATTTGTTGTTTTTTTCAACGCGGACACCGACTACACATTGTTGATATTGGACAACAAATATTTACGGATTCGGGGGTAGTATCTGCGCACTAATCAAGTCTCGCCAAACTCTCGGCTGCCTATCAAATTTATACGGCAGGTACCTACCTATTTTGCCAGTCTGTATTTTTACTGATGTTAAAATTGCGTTCGACGGAAAAAGTATTAAATTTCTTTAAATCCTTAGATTCGACCTGGTCACAGAAGTCTGGCATCCACGCGAGTGCATGCATCCAATCAAAAACAATAATAAGAAGCGTCCTTCATTGCGAGTGGTGCGAGCACAGACTAAGACCGGAACAGAACCATGTCCGTACTCCGATTGCCGACGTCAGTGCCTCCCGTCGCTACTCGCCAATAGATGCCGCTGCGATGCAGTTTGCTGCTTTCAACCCTCATCAATGAGATGATGAGATTTTTACAGTTCATTTTCTAATGGATCTCATTCGGAAATTTTTTTTTCATTACGTCTATCGGTATCGCCGACGTCCGTTCTATCCGTTTATCTTCATAAACAAATGTCATCCGTTTACAACCCCCCCCCCCCCCCCCCCCGCCCCGGCTATTGCCCCCCCCCATTTCTCAAAGGAAAAAACAACAACAGCTAAAAACAAAACGAACACGTTTCGATTTCATTTCCATTCACTTACTTAGAAGGAGAGTATACCTAGCGTAATAGCGTAATAATAGCGTAAAAATTAAATTGGGTCTTCAGGGTCGTAGAGTGCCTACTACAACCTAAAATTATTTATTTTGGACATATCAAAGTTTTTTTTTTTTTTAATGGAATGAGAAGAGAAAATAAGATTGCCTTTTACAGTTATAAATAAGTGAAAATCGTCATTTTTGAAGTTCAAGCCTGTACACCTGTACAACGAAAACGGCTCAAGATAGAGAGAAACGGCTTACATGTCACTATTTTAACTTTTCATGCACCATCCTATGGTATAGAAACATTTGGACTTTCTTTGTGTGTGTTTTTTTTTTATTTGGCGACGCGTGGAAAAATCTCGAATTTTTTCAAATTTTTTATCACCCTGTATAAACATTTTATCTACATCATAGGATAGTACATGAAAAGGGGTCAGGCCAGGTCAGGTCAGGTCAGGTCAGGTCTACATCATAGGATAGTACATGAAAAGTTAAAATGGGGACATGTAAGCCGTTTCTCTCTATCTTGAGCCGTTTTCGTTGTACAGGGCCTTGAACTTCAAAAATGACGATTTTAGTGCAGTTCCCGATCGGAAACATCTCACGGTGCAGTCCCCACCAGCTGAAGTACCGGTGCAGTTCCCGATCGAAAATCGAAGGTCCTCCGGTGCAGTTCCCGACCGAAAATATCTCACAATATCTCACGGTGCAGTCCCTATCATCAGCTGAAGTACCAAAAATTAGACATTTCAATTTTCCAGTTAGTTTTTCACCGCATTTCACCGTACTTTTTGAAAAATGAATTTTTTTTCTTTAATTTTGTAGCCGATTGCATCACAACTTTGTCCATTTAAGCGACTCTGTTTCTGGCAAAATAATAAAAGCTTCCATAATCGCTCATAATAATACTAATAATAAAAAATATTATTATAATAATATACATAGGTAGGTTGTTCTTAATTTGATTTCCCTTTATCTTTTTCCATAATTTCTTCTATTGCAGTCTGCTCCGACCGTGCAGGTTTCTTTCTCCAGTATCGAATTCTGTTTTCCGGCTTGAAACGGCTGTTAGCGGGGACACGCGCGATACGGAACGTCGCCGCTAGATGGACGCACCTATACCATCAGTTCATTTAATAACAACGATACGTCTGATATCGCCCAAGAATACACACCTCTACATTATTATCCAGCACGGCGTTGCCAGTCTATACGAGTTCAATAATAATTACACTAGCTCTGGTACCCACCATTTAAATCGGTTTTTGTACGCAAAAAGGCAGGCAGGTACTGATAAATATTTAATGGTATTTAATTATTAATTTCGGCGATCAAACAAATAAGCGCTCACGCTTGCGGAACTTGAGAAAATGAATTTCCCCACCTAAACGAAGCTTGTAGGTACCTAGGTAAGAGCTGATGGCAAAAAGCATTTTCGGCGAACTCGGTGACCCGCTTTCACGTCTCACAGTACGGGGAGGTCGGGACATGATAATGCTCCTTTCACCTAGGCACGAGCATTCAGCTGACTGACTTGTTTGTTTCTTCGGAAATATTGGAATCAAAATTTAATAATTTAAATACTTCGGGGAGCGATTGAGGGTGGAATAGTATTGTTCCTTACCTGCCGAGCGAAGACCTGCGGTAAATTATGTCGAGCGGGCGGAGCGTGATGTATTATTATCATTATTATTATTTCCTAACTACCTAATACTGTTTTCACGCAAAATAATCAAACTTGACGGATGTGCGTGTGCGCGGAGAACAATAGGTACCTAATTGTTTCAATAATTTTTGTGGTTCTGAAAAGAACCGGTTTTTTTTTCCTCAATTTTCCGGTGGCACCCGAACAAGGAACACAGGAAGGAGCTGCGTTACCTTATTTGGAGCTGGTGTACTTGGTGACGGCCTTTGTTCCTTCACTGACAGCGTGCTTAGCCAACTCTCCGGGCAGCAGAAGACGGACAGCGGTCTGAATTTCCCTGCTGGTAATCGTGGACCTCTTGTTGTAGTGCGCCAGTCTGGAAGCCTCGGCGGCGATCCGTTCGAAGATGTCGTTGACGAAAGAGTTCATGATCGACATCGCTTTGGAACTGATACCGGTGTCGGGGTGGACCTGCTTCAGCACTTTGTAAATGTAGATGGCGTAAGATTCCTTCCTCCTGCGTTTCTTCTTCTTGTCGCTTTTCGAGATGTTCTTCTGGGCTTTGCCCGCTTTCTTTGCAGCTTTACCGCTCGTTTTCGGTGGCATGATCGATGATGATGATGATGATGTCGTAGAGGATAACCAACTTGTCAAGGCGACGGTCTGATATCGAATCGTGAGGCCAGCTTTTAAAAATCGGTATTTAAGAGAGACGATCGTCGCTCGTCTGTCCCGCCCCACCGAGTGCGAGCCGTACGAGTGCTCCGATTGGCTCTCGCCTCCGAACACGCGACGACATATAACGTCAGCTCAAAATGGTCGGACGAGCATTCGAGTCGAGCCTTCGTCGTTGTCGCAACGCATATACTCTCGTACCAAGCACACGCAGACCTAACAATCATCATGAGCGGAAGAGGAAAAGGCGGTAAAGTCAAGGGGAAAGCGAAGAGCCGTTCCAGCCGTGCAGGACTTCAGTTCCCCGTGGGCCGTATTCACAGGCTCCTACGTAAGGGCAATTACGCCGAACGCGTCGGTGCCGGCGCTCCCGTCTATTTGGCAGCCGTCATGGAATATCTGGCCGCCGAAGTCCTCGAGTTGGCAGGAAACGCCGCACGAGACAACAAGAAAACCAGAATCATCCCCAGACACTTGCAGCTGGCGATCAGAAACGACGAGGAATTGAACAAGCTCCTCTCCGGCGTGACCATCGCGCAAGGCGGCGTCCTGCCCAACATCCAGGCCGTGCTCCTGCCCAAAAAGACCGAGAAGAAACCTTAAGCGGTGTCTTTGTCTCCGTCTCCGGACAACAAAATTTCCCGAATATCATCCGGCCCTTCTCAGGGCCACAAAATATCCTTCAACAACAACACAGTTTTTTCGTAACGATGAGTATACGCACGCACGTCTCGGAAATCCGCAAAGCGTCAGACAGCTTCGCCACCTGCAAAAGTAAAATTTGTCGAACTTTTGTTTTTGGCTTTGGTTACAGGAGGTAGCAACATGATTTGAATATTTTCGGATCTCATACTTATTACTCGGGCTCTTTTCGGTAATTCGGATTAAACGGGGTAGGTACCTAACCTACCGTCTACTAAATAAACGAAGTTCTAGTGGCAATTAATTGAAAATTTTAAGATTCACCTCAATATCCACCCACGACACGTTTCTACGGAAGGTGAAACCTTATTGCAAATACCGGGGGCAAATGCAGGTTAACCGATTGTCGGTTCTTAGCTACCGGGGAAGTAGACCTCGGACAATCGAGAACGAACCCTTACCTGCGAGTTGAAGACCTGCAGTAAATCTCGTTAATGACGGTCATAAAATTTTCAAACGAGTGATTCAACGTAAACTCTGCTTATCGTCAAGAGGGTAATACGTGCATGTAATACGGCCGACACAAAACAAAAGTCTTTGAAATTTTTGTGGTTCTGAAAAGAACCGGGTGTTTTTTTTTGAGGTTGGCTTTCGTCGTTCAGCTGATAAAACGGAGGACGTTTCGTTGCTTAACCTCCGAAGCCGTACAGGGTGCGGCCTTGTCGTTTCAGAGCGTAGACGACGTCCATGGCGGTCACAGTCTTGCGCTTTGCGTGTTCGGTGTAGGTCACGGCGTCTCTGATGACGTTCTCGAGGAAGACCTTGAGCACGCCGCGGGTTTCTTCGTAGATGAGACCGGAGATACGCTTCACACACCGCCTCGTCGAGCCAATCTTCTGATGGCGGGCTTCGTGATGCCCTGGATGTTATCGCGAAGAACTTTGCGATGACGCTTAGCGCCACCCTTACCAAGACCTTTACCGCCTTTGCCTCTGCCGGTCATGTCGATGAACGATTAATTTATTTGCTTGCGGGAGAAGTCGAGAGTTCTAACTGCCTCGGTCGGACCACGAAGATCGAATGAACGAAACGTGGAGCAGAGTTGGTGTTAAATATTGCTGCGTACGCGCAAGCAGCCGACCAATGGCGTGCCTCCTTTCCCCGGTAACCGGCCGTTCATTATATATAGCGGTGTTTGGGTAAATCTGCGTAGATTTTTAACGTTCGTCCTGCGAAGCGTGCACTGCTCCGATCTTCTGAAGCTTAAAGAATGGCGCGTACCAAGCAAACAGCCCGTAAATCGACCGGAGGCAAGGCCCCCAGGAAACAACTGGCAACCAAGGCGGCCAGAAAGAGCGCTCCCGCGACCGGCGGCGTCAAAAAACCCCATCGTTACAGGCCCGGTACCGTCGCTCTGCGAGAAATTCGCCGTTATCAGAAGAGCACCGAGCTTCTGATCCGCAAACTGCCCTTCCAGCGCCTCGTCAGGGAGATCGCGCAAGATTTCAAGACCGATCTCCGATTCCAGTCTTCCGCCGTAATGGCTCTACAGGAGGCCAGCGAGGCTTACCTGGTCGGCCTCTTCGAGGACACCAACTTGTGCGCCATCCACGCCAAGCGCGTGACAATCATGCCCAAGGACATCCAGCTGGCCAGACGAATCCGCGGCGAACGCGCCTAAGTTCTTCTTCCGCCCCTCGGCCGTCGCCAATCGCGGCGACCGGTCAATCACCACCGGTTCTTTTCAGAACCACAAAAATGCGTAACCAGACTTTGATTACTTCTTGTTCGCTTGTACGTACACGCACGTAGGTGGGAAAAGTTACCCCGAACCTGCATTGAACCAAAAGCAAAACGCACCTCGGCAGACAGATACCGGGGGGCATGCACGCGGATGTGTTCGATCGTCCCTAATCCCTGCGCCCAAAATCTTTTTAGTATTTTTTAATTAAAAAATACACTATTATTTTCTTTCGTCCTACCTGCTCTCGTTCATTTTATTCTCCCTAACCGTTGAGATCGAAACGACGACGCGTCGTCGACGATCGGATGATACCATAACGTCGTCATTTACCTCCCCTCTCACGCCCCCCTTTGGGGTTCTCGCAACGCTCCACCGACAAGGAACAATTATTATTATCGATAGCCGGCTCGCCGTGTTCGTGCGTATTACCTATTTTCATTCTAGAACCTAGTCTTTACGTCATTTTGCGGTCCTGAAAAGGACCAGTTTTATGTGGATTTCTCCCGCAGTACCGCACCGATACGGAGCACGGAAGGAGGACTGCAATCTTTAAGGCGCCTCCTCCTCACTTCTTGCGCTTCGGGGAGGCGGCGGCTTTCTTTGGAGTCTTTGCGACAGCTTTCGCAGACTTGGGCTTCGGAGCTTTCGGCTTCTTCGTCGGTCCGGCCTTGTTGGATTTTTTCGCTTTGGATGGACTTTTCGGTTTGGCGGCTGCCGCGGCGGGCTTGGAAACCTTTTTCGGTTTGGAGACGGCGGCGGACTTCTTCTCCTTCTTCGCCTTCGGAGACGCGGCTACGGATTTCTTAGAAGCCGCAGCAGCTTTCGGCTTGGCCGGTTTGGAGGCGGACGGCGATCTCTTCGACTTTGCGGAGGCCGCGGTCGTTTTCTTTTCACCGGAGACGGCAGACGAAGCCAGCTTAAAGGATCCGGACGCTCCTTTCCCTTTCGTCTGTACCAGAGATCCACCGGCGACGGCAGACTTGAGGTACTTCTTGATGAACGGCGCCACCTTCTCGGCGTCGACCTTGTAGTTGGCGGCGACGTACTTCTTAATCGCCTGCAGCGAAGAACCGCCGCGCTCCTTAAGGCCCTTGATCGCGTTGTTGACCATCTCGGATGTAGGAGGATGAGACGGCTTCGAGCGGGGATTCTTGACTTTCTTCTCCTTCTTAACTTTGGCAACGCCGCCCTCTGCCGCAGCACCGGAGGTGGCTGTTTGCTGTGCTGATACGTCGGCCATATCGATATCTCGTGATGAACGGAAGCGGGGTTGGTTCGAGTGAGCAAGTAAGTGATCGGGTACACTCTCGTCGTACGATTGACTCGGTCGCTGTTAGAACGGCACCTTTAAATCGTTTGTTGGTTTGACAACGAAAAGTTTACGGATTTTGGTAGACCTCCTGGCGCTGAACCGAAGATGAAACGCGAGACGTTCGCAAAATACGCAGGCTGAATGTTCGACGGAAAGTTTCGTGTTGCACCGATTCGAAAAAGGGGCCCCCGCGACGTCGTCCTACACGGTCCGTCGAAGGCGATGACCCCGACCAAGGGTCGACACTTTGACCCGTCCGTTGATGCAGCCTCGTCATCGCGGGGTCTCGGATTCCGGCGAAAAAGCAATCGGTCACGGACACTCTCGACGACCGTCGTGACGTCTTTAATCTTTGGACGGGTGCGACGTCAAACGGGATCCATCGCGGAATGCGATTTTTGTTTCTCCTTAAAGCGCACTGTTTTACCTCTCTTTTCCGATCGAGAGCGGCTCGATCTGTCGCCCCGTTCGCCGGTTAAGGCGCCCCGAATCGGGCGACTCTTTTTCCGATGCGAACGGTTTCCGTCCTTCGTTTCTTGTTCGGCCGGGCAAAATTCGGGGAAAAACTGGACACACCGGACTCCAAAGTCGCACGTCCATAGGGGGGTGAGGCGACGGATGGCGCCCAAACAAGCCATACGACCGTGCGACTGCCCCGGGCGCCGATTGTTCGCTTGGGCGACGATTAAAAAATTAACGCGCACCTTCCTCCTCGCCTTTCGAACGTCGAGTACATTGCCGCTCGTATTCGAAAAAAACGCAACACTTTGGGGAAAGGGGGGCGCGGGTGCGCCCGAACTATCGAAACGAGAGCGGTCTCGAATACATATCGGACAGGTTCACGTCCGGCGCAAGATCGCGTTATCGCTTGGGAAAAATTATAAACGCGCACTCGGGCCAGACGCGATAAGACGATGCCCGTCTTTCCAGGGCAGCGAAATTGCGGTCGCTGTTGACGAGTGCCGATGAGTAGGTAAACGGTAAATTGCTCTCCCAATGAGGCCATCCTAGAAAGCTCAGTACCCACAAGACGGAAGTAATTTAAAAAAAAAAAAGAAAACAAACCGTACCTATAATACAAGCTAATAATCAAACGGCGAAATGAAGGTGAACGAAAATCACGAGGAAGGGAGAGGTTTTCGTCCGTCGGCGAAAAAATGAGAGAGGGCATTTTCTGTGCCGAAAATGTATATGTACTTTTTTTTAACACCTGCTTGGCGAATAAATCGCTTAACTGTATTTCTCGTCCAACACCTCATAAGAGATAGGCGAGCAGACAAAAACGTAAAAACGTAACAACTATAGGTACCTACTTATTTACATACCTACCTACCTACCTACCTACCTACCTACCTACCTACCTACCTACCTACCTACCTACCTACCTACCTACCTACCTACCTACCTACACCTATTATTTTAGAACTATTTTAGAACTAACGGAATCATCATTTAAAATCAAACCGCCCACACGTATCTGATCCTTTTTTCCTTCTTCGGCTTTTCGATTTACATATTTCATTAGGTACATATATTTATGGGTAGGTACGTTTTTCTTTTTTTTTTTTTTCTGATGAAAATGTTTTTTCATTAAACCGACCGAAATGAACGGTGCCTCAACGTCGAATGATTTTTTAAGTAACGTATAGGCAGCAGGTAAGTAGGTACCTACCTATATAGGTACCGTCCCATTTTCATGTGAAGGCGAGAGGCATCTTGCGAGCCTTATCAAAACTGTTCCACCATGTCAAACTAGAAATCGCATCAGTGGCGCGGCGCACTTAATACTAAATATTTTAAATGATAAGTGAGTAGGTATTTTAAATAAATACGATACGAGTTAACCAGCGTCACCACTTAGCTTTTACATGTTCGATGAACGGCGGAAATATTATTATCTGCCCTATATTTGATTTGTTGTTTTTTTCAACGCGGACACCGACTACACATTGTTGATATTGGACAACAAATATTTACGGATTCGGGGGTAGTATCTGCGCACTAATCAAGTCTCGCCAAACTCTCGGCTGCCTATCAAATTTATACGGCAGGTACCTACCTATTTTGCCAGTCTGTATTTTTACTGATGTTAAAATTGCGTTCGACGGAAAAAGTATTAAATTTCTTTAAATCCTTAGATTCGACCTGGTCACAGAAGTCTGGCATCCACGCGAGTGCATGCATCCAATCAAAAACAATAATAAGAAGCGTCCTTCATTGCGAGTGGTGCGAGCACAGACTAAGACCGGAACAGAACCATGTCCGTACTCCGATTGCCGACGTCAGTGCCTCCCGTCGCTACTCGCCAATAGATGCCGCTGCGATGCAGTTTGCTGCTTTCAACCCTCATCAATGAGATGATGAGATTTTTACAGTTCATTTTCTAATGGATCTCATTCGGAAATTTTTTTTTCATTACGTCTATCGGTATCGCCGACGTCCGTTCTATCCGTTTATCTTCATAAACAAATGTCATCCGTTTACAACCCCCCCCCCCCCCCCCCCCCGCCCCGGCTATTGCCCCCCCCCCATTTCTCAAAGGAAAAAACAACAACAGCTAAAAACAAAACGAACACGTTTCGATTTCATTTCCATTCACTTACTTAGAAGGAGAGTATACCTAGCGTAATAGCGTAATAATAGCGTAAAAATTAAATTGGGTCTTCAGGGTCGTAGAGTGCCTACTACAACCTAAAATTATTTATTTTGGACATATCAAAGTTTTTTTTTTTTTTAATGGAATGAGAAGAGAAAATAAGATTGCCTTTTACAGTTATAAATAAGTGAAAATCGTCATTTTTGAAGTTCAAGCCTGTACACCTGTACAACGAAAACGGCTCAAGATAGAGAGAAACGGCTTACATGTCACTATTTTAACTTTTCATGCACCATCCTATGGTATAGAAACATTTGGACTTTCTTTGTGTGTGTTTTTTTTTTATTTGGCGACGCGTGGAAAAATCTCGAATTTTTTCAAATTTTTTATCACCCTGTATAAACATTTTATCTACATCATAGGATAGTACATGAAAAGGGGTCAGGCCAGGTCAGGTCAGGTCAGGTCAGGTCTACATCATAGGATAGTACATGAAAAGTTAAAATGGGGACATGTAAGCCGTTTCTCTCTATCTTGAGCCGTTTTCGTTGTACAGGGCCTTGAACTTCAAAAATGACGATTTTAGTGCAGTTCCCGATCGGAAACATCTCACGGTGCAGTCCCCACCAGCTGAAGTACCGGTGCAGTTCCCGATCGAAAATCGAAGGTCCTCCGGTGCAGTTCCCGACCGAAAATATCTCACAATATCTCACGGTGCAGTCCCTATCATCAGCTGAAGTACCAAAAATTAGACATTTCAATTTTCCAGTTAGTTTTTCACCGCATTTCACCGTACTTTTTGAAAAATGAATTTTTTTTCTTTAATTTTGTAGCCGATTGCATCACAACTTTGTCCATTTAAGCGACTCTGTTTCTGGCAAAATAATAAAAGCTTCCATAATCGCTCATAATAATACTAATAATAAAAAATATTATTATAATAATATACATAGGTAGGTTGTTCTTAATTTGATTTCCCTTTATCTTTTTCCATAATTTCTTCTATTGCAGTCTGCTCCGACCGTGCAGGTTTCTTTCTCCAGTATCGAATTCTGTTTTCCGGCTTGAAACGGCTGTTAGCGGGGACACGCGCGATACGGAACGTCGCCGCTAGATGGACGCACCTATACCATCAGTTCATTTAATAACAACGATACGTCTGATATCGCCCAAGAATACACACCTCTACATTATTATCCAGCACGGCGTTGCCAGTCTATACGAGTTCAATAATAATTACACTAGCTCTGGTACCCACCATTTAAATCGGTTTTTGTACGCAAAAAGGCAGGCAGGTACTGATAAATATTTAATGGTATTTAATTATTAATTTCGGCGATCAAACAAATAAGCGCTCACGCTTGCGGAACTTGAGAAAATGAATTTCCCCACCTAAACGAAGCTTGTAGGTACCTAGGTAAGAGCTGATGGCAAAAAGCATTTTCGGCGAACTCGGTGACCCGCTTTCACGTCTCACAGTACGGGGAGGTCGGGACATGATAATGCTCCTTTCACCTAGGCACGAGCATTCAGCTGACTGACTTGTTTGTTTCTTCGGAAATATTGGAATCAAAATTTAATAATTTAAATACTTCGGGGAGCGATTGAGGGTGGAATAGTATTGTTCCTTACCTGCCGAGCGAAGACCTGCGGTAAATTATGTCGAGCGGGCGGAGCGTGATGTATTATTATCATTATTATTATTTCCTAACTACCTAATACTGTTTTCACGCAAAATAATCAAACTTGACGGATGTGCGTGTGCGCGGAGAACAATAGGTACCTAATTGTTTCAATAATTTTTGTGGTTCTGAAAAGAACCGGTTTTTTTTTCCTCAATTTTCCGGTGGCACCCGAACAAGGAACACAGGAAGGAGCTGCGTTACCTTATTTGGAGCTGGTGTACTTGGTGACGGCCTTTGTTCCTTCACTGACAGCGTGCTTAGCCAACTCTCCGGGCAGCAGAAGACGGACAGCGGTCTGAATTTCCCTGCTGGTAATCGTGGACCTCTTGTTGTAGTGCGCCAGTCTGGAAGCCTCGGCGGCGATCCGTTCGAAGATGTCGTTGACGAAAGAGTTCATGATCGACATCGCTTTGGAACTGATACCGGTGTCGGGGTGGACCTGCTTCAGCACTTTGTAAATGTAGATGGCGTAAGATTCCTTCCTCCTGCGTTTCTTCTTCTTGTCGCTTTTCGAGATGTTCTTCTGGGCTTTGCCCGCTTTCTTTGCAGCTTTACCGCTCGTTTTCGGTGGCATGATCGATGATGATGATGATGATGTCGTAGAGGATAACCAACTTGTCAAGGCGACGGTCTGATATCGAATCGTGAGGCCAGCTTTTAAAAATCGGTATTTAAGAGAGACGATCGTCGCTCGTCTGTCCCGCCCCACCGAGTGCGAGCCGTACGAGTGCTCCGATTGGCTCTCGCCTCCGAACACGCGACGACATATAACGTCAGCTCAAAATGGTCGGACGAGCATTCGAGTCGAGCCTTCGTCGTTGTCGCAACGCATATACTCTCGTACCAAGCACACGCAGACCTAACAATCATCATGAGCGGAAGAGGAAAAGGCGGTAAAGTCAAGGGGAAAGCGAAGAGCCGTTCCAGCCGTGCAGGACTTCAGTTCCCCGTGGGCCGTATTCACAGGCTCCTACGTAAGGGCAATTACGCCGAACGCGTCGGTGCCGGCGCTCCCGTCTATTTGGCAGCCGTCATGGAATATCTGGCCGCCGAAGTCCTCGAGTTGGCAGGAAACGCCGCACGAGACAACAAGAAAACCAGAATCATCCCCAGACACTTGCAGCTGGCGATCAGAAACGACGAGGAATTGAACAAGCTCCTCTCCGGCGTGACCATCGCGCAAGGCGGCGTCCTGCCCAACATCCAGGCCGTGCTCCTGCCCAAAAAGACCGAGAAGAAACCTTAAGCGGTGTCTTTGTCTCCGTCTCCGGACAACAAAATTTCCCGAATATCATCCGGCCCTTCTCAGGGCCACAAAATATCCTTCAACAACAACACAGTTTTTTCGTAACGATGAGTATACGCACGCACGTCTCGGAAATCCGCAAAGCGTCAGACAGCTTCGCCACCTGCAAAAGTAAAATTTGTCGAACTTTTGTTTTTGGCTTTGGTTACAGGAGGTAGCAACATGATTTGAATATTTTCGGATCTCATACTTATTACTCGGGCTCTTTTCGGTAATTCGGATTAAACGGGGTAGGTACCTAACCTACCGTCTACTAAATAAACGAAGTTCTAGTGGCAATTAATTGAAAATTTTAAGATTCACCTCAATATCCACCCACGACACGTTTCTACGGAAGGTGAAACCTTATTGCAAATACCGGGGGCAAATGCAGGTTAACCGATTGTCGGTTCTTAGCTACCGGGGAAGTAGACCTCGGACAATCGAGAACGAACCCTTACCTGCGAGTTGAAGACCTGCAGTAAATCTCGTTAATGACGGTCATAAAATTTTCAAACGAGTGATTCAACGTAAACTCTGCTTATCGTCAAGAGGGTAATACGTGCATGTAATACGGCCGACACAAAACAAAAGTCTTTGAAATTTTTGTGGTTCTGAAAAGAACCGGGTGTTTTTTTTTGAGGTTGGCTTTCGTCGTTCAGCTGATAAAACGGAGGACGTTTCGTTGCTTAACCTCCGAAGCCGTACAGGGTGCGGCCTTGTCGTTTCAGAGCGTAGACGACGTCCATGGCGGTCACAGTCTTGCGCTTTGCGTGTTCGGTGTAGGTCACGGCGTCTCTGATGACGTTCTCGAGGAAGACCTTGAGCACGCCGCGGGTTTCTTCGTAGATGAGACCGGAGATACGCTTCACACCGCCTCGTCGAGCCAATCTTCTGATGGCGGGCTTCGTGATGCCCTGGATGTTATCGCGAAGAACTTTGCGCATGACGCTTAGCGCCACCCTTACCAAGACCTTTACCGCCTTTGCCTCTGCCGGTCATGTCGATGAACGATTAATTTATTTGCTTGCGGGAGAAGTCGAGAGTTCTAACTGCCTCGGTCGGACCACGAAGATCGAATGAACGAAACGTGGAGCAGAGTTGGTGTTAAATATTGCTGCGTACGCGCAAGCAGCCGACCAATGGCGTGCCTCCTTTCCCCGGTAACCGGCCGTTCATTATATATAGCGGTGTTTGGGTAAATCTGCGTAGATTTTTAACGTTCGTCCTGCGAAGCGTGCACTGCTCCGATCTTCTGAAGCTTAAAGAATGGCGCGTACCAAGCAAACAGCCCGTAAATCGACCGGAGGCAAGGCCCCCAGGAAACAACTGGCAACCAAGGCGGCCAGAAAGAGCGCTCCCGCGACCGGCGGCGTCAAAAAACCCCATCGTTACAGGCCCGGTACCGTCGCTCTGCGAGAAATTCGCCGTTATCAGAAGAGCACCGAGCTTCTGATCCGCAAACTGCCCTTCCAGCGCCTCGTCAGGGAGATCGCGCAAGATTTCAAGACCGATCTCCGATTCCAGTCTTCCGCCGTAATGGCTCTACAGGAGGCCAGCGAGGCTTACCTGGTCGGCCTCTTCGAGGACACCAACTTGTGCGCCATCCACGCCAAGCGCGTGACAATCATGCCCAAGGACATCCAGCTGGCCAGACGAATCCGCGGCGAACGCGCCTAAGTTCTTCTTCCGCCCCTCGGCCGTCGCCAATCGCGGCGACCGGTCAATCACCACCGGTTCTTTTCAGAACCACAAAAATGCGTAACCAGACTTTGATTACTTCTTGTTCGCTTGTACGTACACGCACGTAGGTGGGAAAAGTTACCCCGAACCTGCATTGAACCAAAAGCAAAACGCACCTCGGCAGACAGATACCGGGGGGCATGCACGCGGATGTGTTCGATCGTCCCTAATCCCTGCGCCCAAAATCTTTTTAGTATTTTTTAATTAAAAAATACACTATTATTTTCTTTCGTCCTACCTGCTCTCGTTCATTTTATTCTCCCTAACCGTTGAGATCGAAACGACGACGCGTCGTCGACGATCGGATGATACCATAACGTCGTCATTTACCTCCCCTCTCACGCCCCCCTTTGGGGTTCTCGCAACGCTCCACCGACAAGGAACAATTATTATTATCGATAGCCGGCTCGCCGTGTTCGTGCGTATTACCTATTTTCATTCTAGAACCTAGTCTTTACGTCATTTTGCGGTCCTGAAAAGGACCAGTTTTATGTGGATTTCTCCCGCAGTACCGCACCGATACGGAGCACGGAAGGAGGACTGCAATCTTTAAGGCGCCTCCTCCTCACTTCTTGCGCTTCGGGGAGGCGGCGGCTTTCTTTGGAGTCTTTGCGACAGCTTTCGCAGACTTGGGCTTCGGAGCTTTCGGCTTCTTCGTCGGTCCGGCCTTGTTGGATTTTTTCGCTTTGGATGGACTTTTCGGTTTGGCGGCTGCCGCGGCGGGCTTGGAAACCTTTTTCGGTTTGGAGACGGCGGCGGACTTCTTCTCCTTCTTCGCCTTCGGAGACGCGGCTACGGATTTCTTAGAAGCCGCAGCAGCTTTCGGCTTGGCCGGTTTGGAGGCGGACGGCGATCTCTTCGACTTTGCGGAGGCCGCGGTCGTTTTCTTTTCACCGGAGACGGCAGACGAAGCCAGCTTAAAGGATCCGGACGCTCCTTTCCCTTTCGTCTGTACCAGAGATCCACCGGCGACGGCAGACTTGAGGTACTTCTTGATGAACGGCGCCACCTTCTCGGCGTCGACCTTGTAGTTGGCGGCGACGTACTTCTTAATCGCCTGCAGCGAAGAACCGCCGCGCTCCTTAAGGCCCTTGATCGCGTTGTTGACCATCTCGGATGTAGGAGGATGAGACGGCTTCGAGCGGGGATTCTTGACTTTCTTCTCCTTCTTAACTTTGGCAACGCCGCCCTCTGCCGCAGCACCGGAGGTGGCTGTTTGCTGTGCTGATACGTCGGCCATATCGATATCTCGTGATGAACGGAAGCGGGGTTGGTTCGAGTGAGCAAGTAAGTGATCGGGTACACTCTCGTCGTACGATTGACTCGGTCGCTGTTAGAACGGCACCTTTAAATCGTTTGTTGGTTTGACAACGAAAAGTTTACGGATTTTGGTAGACCTCCTGGCGCTGAACCGAAGATGAAACGCGAGACGTTCGCAAAATACGCAGGCTGAATGTTCGACGGAAAGTTTCGTGTTGCACCGATTCGAAAAAGGGGCCCCCGCGACGTCGTCCTACACGGTCCGTCGAAGGCGATGACCCCGACCAAGGGTCGACACTTTGACCCGTCCGTTGATGCAGCCTCGTCATCGCGGGGTCTCGGATTCCGGCGAAAAAGCAATCGGTCACGGACACTCTCGACGACCGTCGTGACGTCTTTAATCTTTGGACGGGTGCGACGTCAAACGGGATCCATCGCGGAATGCGATTTTTGTTTCTCCTTAAAGCGCACTGTTTTACCTCTCTTTTCCGATCGAGAGCGGCTCGATCTGTCGCCCCGTTCGCCGGTTAAGGCGCCCCGAATCGGGCGACTCTTTTTCCGATGCGAACGGTTTCCGTCCTTCGTTTCTTGTTCGGCCGGGCAAAATTCGGGGAAAAACTGGACACACCGGACTCCAAAGTCGCACGTCCATAGGGGGGTGAGGCGACGGATGGCGCCCAAACAAGCCATACGACCGTGCGACTGCCCCGGGCGCCGATTGTTCGCTTGGGCGACGATTAAAAAATTAACGCGCACCTTCCTCCTCGCCTTTCGAACGTCGAGTACATTGCCGCTCGTATTCGAAAAAAACGCAACACTTTGGGGAAAGGGGGGCGCGGGTGCGCCCGAACTATCGAAACGAGAGCGGTCTCGAATACATATCGGACAGGTTCACGTCCGGCGCAAGATCGCGTTATCGCTTGGGAAAAATTATAAACGCGCACTCGGGCCAGACGCGATAAGACGATGCCCGTCTTTCCAGGGCAGCGAAATTGCGGTCGCTGTTGACGAGTGCCGATGAGTAGGTAAACGGTAAATTGCTCTCCCAATGAGGCCATCCTAGAAAGCTCAGTACCCACAAGACGGAAGTAATTTAAAAAAAAAAAAGAAAACAAACCGTACCTATAATACAAGCTAATAATCAAACGGCGAAATGAAGGTGAACGAAAATCACGAGGAAGGGAGAGGTTTTCGTCCGTCGGCGAAAAAATGAGAGAGGGCATTTTCTGTGCCGAAAATGTATATGTACTTTTTTTTAACACCTGCTTGGCGAATAAATCGCTTAACTGTATTTCTCGTCCAACACCTCATAAGAGATAGGCGAGCAGACAAAAACGTAAAAACGTAACAACCATAGGTACCTACTTATTATACATACCTACCTACCTACCTACCTACCTACCTACCTACCTACCTACCTACCTACCTACCTACCTACCTACCTACCTACCTACCTACACCTATTATTTTAGAACTATTTTAGAACTAACGGAATCATCATTTAAAATCAAACCGCCCACACGTATCTGATCCTTTTTTCCTTCTTCGGCTTTTCGATTTACATATTTCATTAGGTACATATATTTATGGGTAGGTACGTTTTTCTTTTTTTTTTTTTTCTGATGAAAATGTTTTTTCATTAAACCGACCGAAATGAACGGTGCCTCAACGTCGAATGATTTTTTAAGTAACGTATAGGCAGCAGGTAAGTAGGTACCTACCTATATAGGTACCGTCCCATTTTCATGTGAAGGCGAGAGGCATCTTGCGAGCCTTATCAAAACTGTTCCACCATGTCAAACTAGAAATCGCATCAGTGGCGCGGCGCACTTAATACTAAATATTTTAAATGATAAGTGAGTAGGTATTTTAAATAAATACGATACGAGTTAACCAGCGTCACCACTTAGCTTTTACATGTTCGATGAACGGCGGAAATATTATTATCTGCCCTATATTTGATTTGTTGTTTTTTTCAACGCGGACACCGACTACACATTGTTGATATTGGACAACAAATATTTACGGATTCGGGGGTAGTATCTGCGCACTAATCAAGTCTCGCCAAACTCTCGGCTGCCTATCAAATTTATACGGCAGGTACCTACCTATTTTGCCAGTCTGTATTTTTACTGATGTTAAAATTGCGTTCGACGGAAAAAGTATTAAATTTCTTTAAATCCTTAGATTCGACCTGGTCACAGAAGTCTGGCATCCACGCGAGTGCATGCATCCAATCAAAAACAATAATAAGAAGCGTCCTTCATTGCGAGTGGTGCGAGCACAGACTAAGACCGGAACAGAACCATGTCCGTACTCCGATTGCCGACGTCAGTGCCTCCCGTCGCTACTCGCCAATAGATGCCGCTGCGATGCAGTTTGCTGCTTTCAACCCTCATCAATGAGATGATGAGATTTTTACAGTTCATTTTCTAATGGATCTCATTCGGAAATTTTTTTTTCATTACGTCTATCGGTATCGCCGACGTCCGTTCTATCCGTTTATCTTCATAAACAAATGTCATCCGTTTACAACCCCCCCCCCCCCCCCCCCCCCCCCCCCCGCCCCGGCTATTGCCCCCCCCCATTTCTCAAAGGAAAAAACAACAACAGCTAAAAACAAAACGAACACGTTTCGATTTCATTTCCATTCACTTACTTAGAAGGAGAGTATACCTAGCGTAATAGCGTAATAATAGCGTAAAAATTAAATTGGGTCTTCAGGGTCGTAGAGTGCCTACTACAACCTAAAATTATTTATTTTGGACATATCAAAGTTTTTTTTTTTTTTAATGGAATGAGAAGAGAAAATAAGATTGCCTTTTACAGTTATAAATAAGTGAAAATCGTCATTTTTGAAGTTCAAGCCTGTACACCTGTACAACGAAAACGGCTCAAGATAGAGAGAAACGGCTTACATGTCACTATTTTAACTTTTCATGCACCATCCTATGGTATAGAAACATTTGGACTTTCTTTGTGTGTGTTTTTTTTTTATTTGGCGACGCGTGGAAAAATCTCGAATTTTTTCAAATTTTTTATCACCCTGTATAAACATTTTATCTACATCATAGGATAGTACATGAAAAGGGGTCAGGCCAGGTCAGGTCAGGTCAGGTCAGGTCTACATCATAGGATAGTACATGAAAAGTTAAAATGGGGACATGTAAGCCGTTTCTCTCTATCTTGAGCCGTTTTCGTTGTACAGGGCCTTGAACTTCAAAAATGACGATTTTAGTGCAGTTCCCGATCGGAAACATCTCACGGTGCAGTCCCCACCAGCTGAAGTACCGGTGCAGTTCCCGATCGAAAATCGAAGGTCCTCCGGTGCAGTTCCCGACCGAAAATATCTCACAATATCTCACGGTGCAGTCCCTATCATCAGCTGAAGTACCAAAAATTAGACATTTCAATTTTCCAGTTAGTTTTTCACCGCATTTCACCGTACTTTTTGAAAAATGAATTTTTTTTCTTTAATTTTGTAGCCGATTGCATCACAACTTTGTCCATTTAAGCGACTCTGTTTCTGGCAAAATAATAAAAGCTTCCATAATCGCTCATAATAATACTAATAATAAAAAATATTATTATAATAATATACATAGGTAGGTTGTTCTTAATTTGATTTCCCTTTATCTTTTTCCATAATTTCTTCTATTGCAGTCTGCTCCGACCGTGCAGGTTTCTTTCTCCAGTATCGAATTCTGTTTTCCGGCTTGAAACGGCTGTTAGCGGGGGACACGCGCGATACGGAACGTCGCCGCTAGATGGACGCACCTATACCATCAGTTCATTTAATAACAACGATACGTCTGATATCGCCCAAGAATACACACCTCTACATTATTATCCAGCACGGCGTTGCCAGTCTATACGAGTTCAATAATAATTACACTAGCTCTGGTACCCACCATTTAAATCGGTTTTTGTACGCAAAAAGGCAGGCAGGTACTGATAAATATTTAATGGTATTTAATTATTAATTTCGGCGATCAAACAAATAAGCGCTCACGCTTGCGGAACTTGAGAAAATGAATTTCCCCACCTAAACGAAGCTTGTAGGTACCTAGGTAAGAGCTGATGGCAAAAAGCATTTTCGGCGAACTCGGTGACCCGCTTTCACGTCTCACAGTACGGGGAGGTCGGGACATGATAATGCTCCTTTCACCTAGGCACGAGCATTCAGCTGACTGACTTGTTTGTTTCTTCGGAAATATTGGAATCAAAATTTAATAATTTAAATACTTCGGGGAGCGATTGAGGGTGGAATAGTATTGTTCCTTACCTGCCGAGCGAAGACCTGCGGTAAATTATGTCGAGCGGGCGGAGCGTGATGTATTATTATCATTATTATTATTTCCTAACTACCTAATACTGTTTTCACGCAAAATAATCAAACTTGACGGATGTGCGTGTGCGCGGAGAACAATAGGTACCTAATTGTTTCAATAATTTTTTGTGGTTCTGAAAAGAACCGGTTTTTTTTTCCTCAATTTTCCGGTGGCACCCGAACAAGGAACACAGGAAGGAGCTGCGTTACCTTATTTGGAGCTGGTGTACTTGGTGACGGCCTTTGTTCCTTCACTGACAGCGTGCTTAGCCAACTCTCCGGGCAGCAGAAGACGGACAGCGGTCTGAATTTCCCTGCTGGTAATCGTGGACCTCTTGTTGTAGTGCGCCAGTCTGGAAGCCTCGGCGGCGATCCGTTCGAAGATGTCGTTGACGAAAGAGTTCATGATCGACATCGCTTTGGAACTGATACCGGTGTCGGGGTGGACCTGCTTCAGCACTTTGTAAATGTAGATGGCGTAAGATTCCTTCCTCCTGCGTTTCTTCTTCTTGTCGCTTTTCGAGATGTTCTTCTGGGCTTTGCCCGCTTTCTTTGCAGCTTTACCGCTCGTTTTCGGTGGCATGATCGATGATGATGATGATGATGTCGTAGAGGATAACCAACTTGTCAAGGCGACGGTCTGATATCGAATCGTGAGGCCAGCTTTTAAAAATCGGTATTTAAGAGAGACGATCGTCGCTCGTCTGTCCCGCCCCACCGAGTGCGAGCCGTACGAGTGCTCCGATTGGCTCTCGCCTCCGAACACGCGACGACATATAACGTCAGCTCAAAATGGTCGGACGAGCATTCGAGTCGAGCCTTCGTCGTTGTCGCAACGCATATACTCTCGTACCAAGCACACGCAGACCTAACAATCATCATGAGCGGAAGAGGAAAAGGCGGTAAAGTCAAGGGGAAAGCGAAGAGCCGTTCCAGCCGTGCAGGACTTCAGTTCCCCGTGGGCCGTATTCACAGGCTCCTACGTAAGGGCAATTACGCCGAACGCGTCGGTGCCGGCGCTCCCGTCTATTTGGCAGCCGTCATGGAATATCTGGCCGCCGAAGTCCTCGAGTTGGCAGGAAACGCCGCACGAGACAACAAGAAAACCAGAATCATCCCCAGACACTTGCAGCTGGCGATCAGAAACGACGAGGAATTGAACAAGCTCCTCTCCGGCGTGACCATCGCGCAAGGCGGCGTCCTGCCCAACATCCAGGCCGTGCTCCTGCCCAAAAAGACCGAGAAGAAACCTTAAGCGGTGTCTTTGTCTCCGTCTCCGGACAACAAAATTTCCCGAATATCATCCGGCCCTTCTCAGGGCCACAAAATATCCTTCAACAACAACACAGTTTTTTCGTAACGATGAGTATACGCACGCACGTCTCGGAAATCCGCAAAGCGTCAGACAGCTTCGCCACCTGCAAAAGTAAAATTTGTCGAACTTTTGTTTTTGGCTTTGGTTACAGGAGGGTAGCAACATGATTTGAATATTTTCGGATCTCATACTTATTACTCGGGCTCTTTTCGGTAATTCGGATTAAACGGGGTAGGTACCTAACCTACCGTCTACTAAATAAACGAAGTTCTAGTGGCAATTAATTGAAAATTTTAAGATTCACCTCAATATCCACCCACGACACGTTTCTACGGAAGGTGAAACCTTATTGCAAATACCGGGGGCAAATGCAGGTTAACCGATTGTCGGTTCTTAGCTACCGGGGAAGTAGACCTCGGACAATCGAGAACGAACCCTTACCTGCGAGTTGAAGACCTGCAGTAAATCTCGTTAATGACGGTCATAAAATTTTCAAACGAGTGATTCAACGTAAACTCTGCTTATCGTCAAGAGGGTAATACGTGCATGTAATACGGCCGACACAAAACAAAAGTCTTTGAAATTTTTGTGGTTCTGAAAAGAACCGGGTGTTTTTTTTTTGAGGTTGGCTTTCGTCGTTCAGCTGATAAAACGGAGGACGTTTCGTTGCTTAACCTCCGAAGCCGTACAGGGTGCGGCCTTGTCGTTTCAGAGCGTAGACGACGTCCATGGCGGTCACAGTCTTGCGCTTTGCGTGTTCGGTGTAGGTCACGGCGTCTCTGATGACGTTCTCGAGGAAGACCTTGAGCACGCCGCGGGTTTCTTCGTAGATGAGACCGGAGATACGCTTCACACCGCCTCGTCGAGCCAATCTTCTGATGGCGGGCTTCGTGATGCCCTGGATGTTATCGCGAAGAACTTTGCGATGACGCTTAGCGCCACCCTTACCAAGACCTTTACCGCCTTTGCCTCTGCCGGTCATGTCGATGAACGATTAATTTATTTGCTTGCGGGAGAAGTCGAGAGTTCTAACTGCCTCGGTCGGACCACGAAGATCGAATGAACGAAACGTGGAGCAGAGTTGGTGTTAAATATTGCTGCGTACGCGCAAGCAGCCGACCAATGGCGTGCCTCCTTTCCCCGGTAACCGGCCGTTCATTATATATAGCGGTGTTTGGGTAAATCTGCGTAGATTTTTAACGTTCGTCCTGCGAAGCGTGCACTGCTCCGATCTTCTGAAGCTTAAAGAATGGCGCGTACCAAGCAAACAGCCCGTAAATCGACCGGAGGCAAGGCCCCCAGGAAACAACTGGCAACCAAGGCGGCCAGAAAGAGCGCTCCCGCGACCGGCGGCGTCAAAAAACCCCATCGTTACAGGCCCGGTACCGTCGCTCTGCGAGAAATTCGCCGTT